>JAPYZI010004479.1:0-13422 GCA_030523105.1 Ophioninae sp. A BG-2022a
GCGAAAAGATCGATCAACAAAAAGATAAAAAAATAATGGACTGATAAAGGGTATAGACTTAGATTCTTTAACCTCAGAGTATCCTTAACAAATCCTGAAAATTTCAAAGCATTCCGATTTTTCCTTCATTGTGTTCTGACCGATTGAATTTTCCATTTTTCCTAAAAATCCATGAAAAATGCATTTTTTAGCTTTTAATCATTTTTCATGGTTGCATTTTTTTTTCAATAACAACCTGAATTGTTATTTTTGAAAAAAGTTACTCTGTATCAAAAAAACAAAAAAACATTCTTTCAAACAAATTTTTTTGCGAAAAACATTTTGGAGATTTGTAGAAAAAATCCACTGATCCATAGGGGGTAGGTATATCAACTTTTAGAAATTAATTTCTTGGTTGATATTCAAATTTTAAGGAGCTGCAGCAGTTCAAAAACTTAAAATAAAAGTTTTGGACGCTTAAAAATTTTTCCTTCAGTGCCAACATTGTTTTCGAAAAAAATTTTTTCTTCAATAAAAAAATAATTTTTAACCGTCCAAAACTTTTTATTTTAAGTTTTTTAACTGCTGTAGCTCCTTAAAATTTGAAATCAACCTAGACATTAATTTCTTAAAGGTGATATACCTACCCCCTATGGATCAGGGAATTTTTTCTGCAAATCTCCAAATTATTTTTTGAAAAAAATTTTTTTTTGTTTTTTCTTACAGAGTAACTTTTTTCAAAAATAACAATTCAGGTTGTTATTTAAAAGAAATTTCGACCATGAAAAATGAATAAAAGCTAAAAAATGCATTTTTCATGGATTTTTAGGAAAAATGGAAAATTCAATCGTTCGGAACACAATGAAGGAAAAATCGAAATACTTTGAAATTTTCAGGATTTGTTAAGGATACTATGAGGTTAAAGAATCTAAGTCTATATCCTTTATCAGTCCATTATTTCCTGAAATATCCCAAGTTTAGCATATATCCTTAAATACGCGTTTTTTTACCTCTTTGTTGATCGATCTTTTCGCAATGAAAAAATTTTTTTCTTAAAAAATAAGTAATAAGGTGTTATAGGGGATGTTTTGCAGTTTCCGAAACCTACCTTAAACTTTCTGTTCGATCATTATTTCCCGAGTTACCAATTTTTTAAGTCAAAAGTGCAGTATTTGCTTTGAACGCTGATAACTCCGCCAAAAATGATCGTACAGAGCTCAACCACTGCTCAAATTAAAGAGGATGAAACTCTCTAAAAGAGCATTGTGATGGAATCATCGAAAAAAAATTATTCAAGTCCATGGACCGTTTTATAGATGAATAAAAATTTTTAAAAAATTTCCCTCGATGGTTTTCCGACGTTTTCTCGGAAATTACTCATAATAAAAAATGTTTGACCCCAGATCTACAAACTAGAAACTTGGGTCTACAATTTCCTTTTTTTAAACGTTTTTCGACCATTTTTCACGGAGTTACAGCCTTTTGATAAATGTCAAAAAATTTGCTATTTTTTTCTATCCCTTAATTTTTGCGTCTCATGTATTTGTTAATAATAGAAAAGTACATTTGTAAATTTTTTGAAGTCACTGTGCGTTAAATATGGGTTTTATCAAATACGAGATACCAAAAATTGAGAAGGAAGACGCCTCGCAAGCTAACGTAGAGGCCTTGGAAAAACGGAGGGGTAAAGCGTTCTAGTCGGTCGGCTGCGGTACGATGGTCGATGGGGTATCGTGAAAGAGAGATATTCGTATTTAAAAGTATGCAGTACATAACATTTTCGGGTTTTTATAGAAACAATTGTCCACATATCATTACAAACCTTGCCTATAAAATTGTTGAACCACGAGACAAATATTTGAAAAGAATCTAACAGAACTTTTTGAAAAAGTTTAAAACACGAACGACACAGGGTTATACGAGAAATTGAGGGGACCAAGGCTTCGCGACCGAACTTAAAGAGGGAGAGGAAACAACGGATAAACTGCGGGGTCGAGCGTTGTAGTAGGAGGGCGCGTGCACGTTAGTCGGTGGCGTGTCATGGAAGCGAAAGAACTATACAATGTATTTTTAAGACAGTCGATAGAACGTCCTATCTATTCGCTTGCACAGTGTACGATTGGTAAGTCACACTTAAGGGCGCGGTTAGGGTTTTTACTTTCGAAAAATCGATGTTTTTTGTCTTATTGCTTATCTTATCTTATTGTTTTACATTTCAAGAATATGTCCTTAATATTTTAATCTTAAAATTATTGTCAAATTAGTCTCGGGGCCTTTGATGCTCTAACTCTAACAGCCACGGGTGGTTGGGATTGCATTGCAGCTGTCAGGCCGGTATACAGTTTATTCATTGCTATTGTCCTGACCCAATATCCAGTTTTAGAAATATTTCATTTAGTAAAGGCAGGTAACTAAAACCATATAGATATATTTTATATTTGTGCGTAATAAGAAACGAGCTTCAGTTCGTCTTTAGACGTTCGACCGTGCGCTTGTAATTTAATTATTTTTTTCAAAAAATTTCCTGTGCAAAAATGGCGAGAGTAAGCAAAGTTTCGAGAGAAGACCGACACAGTGGAAGGATTTATTTCTGTAGATCAAAAAAAAGATTTAACCCGAGTAAAATAATTAAAGATGAGACTACCACAAAAAGTGCTTCAACGAAGAAAATCATACTAAATACCAGTGCTAGACTTGAGAGACTTGAGAAACTTGAAAGAAAAGAGGCTAAAGAGATCGGCAATACTGCAGGGAGTGTGCTGTACGGAGCTGGAATCGATGATTCTGTGTAAGTTGGAAAAAGCATTTTTTTTTTTTTCACTTTTTTGCTTCATAAACTTTAAACGCGTTTTTCTCAAAACTACTTTTTCAAAGTCCGTGTTCACTGCCATTTAAAAACTACTCGACCGATTCGACCGATCGTTTAGTAACATTTTTTTTTACATTAAGGGTGTTTTCCACCCACAAAATGGCGGAAATTTTCGTGGAAAATAACGGTTCACACTTTAGATGGCCGCCAAAAATTTTTTTTAATTAAAAAAAAATAATCAGAGGACGTTGGGGGAAAGATTTGATTATAATTTGACTAAATGTTCATGGTTTTTCATTTTCAGATAATTTCCGGCCGAGTTACAGTGAACACCGCAAATTGTTTTTTTTTTTCAAGACGCTCTGGGCGAAGCTCTGTTATAGGCTAATGCTTCAATATTTCCGCATGGAAAATTTACAAAACATTGTCAAAACTATGCTCAACAATGTATTTTTGAGCATAGTTTTGACAATGACAATTTTATTCAAACTTTCTCAAACGATTGAGAAAGTTTGAATAAAATTTCTCAATCGATATTTGAGATAAAAAATCACAAAAAAGTGTTTTTTTGACGCTGAAACCCTTACCCCTCCCTTAAAATTAAGTAATAAAGTAAGAAATCCAATATTCTTTTATGTGCATGCCAATCCTAACAGCCCGTTGATTTTAAATCGCACGACCCAGACAAACTCAGAGATCATTCTTCGCTTACAAATTTAGTGAATTTTATATCTCTAAAGAAAGCCAATTATTTTTCATTTTTTTCTCACAGGCATCGTTGGTTGATTACTCAGAAAATTCGTTTCATTCAGAGAAAAAAATTGCAGTGTGTGGCTTTTATGTTCAACGTAATCTTATTATGCACCATCGATTAACGCTGAGATATCTTCATTTTACGGATAAATTAATTAACATTTCTCATAGGGTATATAACATATTATGTTTTTATGTTAAATTTAATGCCGTCTCTGCTTTTTTACATGTGACCTGAAAATTCTTGAAAAAAAAACTATTCGCTCAAAATTGAACAATTGTTACTCAATTCAAAGTTTTTACCAATATTTTGGGTAACTTTATAGTACCGTATAATTGCAAAGATCTTTTCTATATATTTTAGAAATTAGACTCGATTAAAATTATATTAGTTTTTCAATATTTGAAACTATACTGCTCCTTGTACATGTTGTGTTTCAATTATTTTTTATATTTTATTTCTATTTTTAAATTTTGAATATGATGTATACTTTAGGGAAAGATAATTTCTTATTTTATACCACAACTTGTGTTTTGTATGCATACTGTCGAAATAATTTTTTGTTAACCTCTCTCCACCGATATGTGTGCTAATAGAATTTAAAATTGAAATAATGTTCAATTTATCAGAGCTTACTTTATTATCGTAATGATTTTTTTTTTTAGGTGGGATGCTTATATTTCAGGTTTGTACCTATCAGTCTTAACGATTAGCACCTTATTTGGAACATCGAAAATCACATTTCAATTTATCTCAAAACTTTCATCATGAGTTTAAGAGATGCAGAGTAATAGCATCTCTTAAACTCACAATGAAAGTTGAAACCACACAATGAACCCACGATACTGACGAAGAAAAGTGTTTAGAGCAGAATGGTCCTCATGACCTCATTTATTGCGAGCACATACATTTGTTTCGATAGGAGCGAAAACTGAAAGTCCCTCTGCTTCTAATATTGCTATGAATACAAAATTGATTTGCCCGAGGCCACTTTGTATGGAAGAATTTGAGTCAAGTCAAGCAATCGTGAAACATTTAAAATCGCATATCCGTAAACAAGAGAAAATCAAGTATCCCTTTGCCGACTGTGATAAGGAGTACGATGTTTTCCGTCTTTTATCGGACATTTGTCAAAAAAGCACAAAAATTATGTGGCGCATGTCTCGATTTACGTGAATGTCTTCCGGACAGCGAAAATGTAACTCTCGATGATAGTTCCGTTGACACACGGCCGCATCGAATTGAATCTTGTCCTTCACTTGATCTCGAAAAAGTTGACCATGACGATACACAGCCCCCAAATCCGATCGGTTCATCGCATTTAAATGTCGTCCAATTGTTCCTAAAACTAGAGTGCCAATTATTGGTACCGCTATCAACTCTTCAGTCTATTGTGCTGGGAATATTAAATGTCCAAGAAGCAAGCCGGAAGGTAGGGGAGGACGAGGAGGGTTATGACGATTTTTACGTAAAAGAACATATCTCAAAACGAGTTCATGAACGCACCACGATTATGAACTCGTTGTCTCAATATATCTCAGTCCCCCCGCTTTTAATAACAGTCAGCAAAGTTAATTAAAGTTATAAGGTTTCTGAGAAAATCCACGAAAACTGAAACTACTGCCTTTATCACAACTCTCCTATCACCGAGGTAAGTTGTGACAGCTGTGTATCTAGACTATATTTGATAGATAATAATACTATTATCTGAATTACAAGAAAAACTCATGTTTACGTTTACATGAAAATAATTAAATTATCATCTGACAGAATTGTGCTACAATAACACGAATCATTAACATAATGAGTATTAATATGTAATTATGATATAATAACGAGATCAATCGTTTTAAAATCAGTCAAAAATCCTAATAATTGAAGGAACTACAATAATATGAAACATTAACATAACAATTAGTAAATCTTTTATAAGTGATTAAAGCTGTACGAGTTCAGTCTTTTTAACGAGTTCAGTCTTTTTAAAACCGGTCAAAAAACAGTCAGTACGAGTTCAGTCTTTTTAAAACCGCTCAAAAATCTTTATTTAATCTGATAAACAGTTATGACACACGTATTGCAGCTCGCTTCCAGTGCAATTTTCTTGAGGCCAGCCTTTGCATTCCTGGTATTGAACCCACTTCTCACGAGATCTGCTATTGGCATAAGATTCAAGGCAGCACAAGCAAAAACAATCAATTTCTGCATCTTATTCGGCATCAACTGCACTATTATTAGTCTTCTTCTCGGATTTTTAAAGTTTTTTTGCTTCGCTTAAAACACGCTTTTTTACTTTTTTTTTTTTAATTTTCTGTTGGCATCTATGGCAGCTATTTCATCCTTGGTAAGTGTTTCGGCAAACACTGCTGATTTGATTTTTCGTCTATTAGGTTGGTTCTTCTTTCTTAGTGGAGCTTTTGGCCGCGGCCTTACTCATTCTGGAGAGAACACATTGGAAGTAATGGCAAAGAGAATACGAGCTGTAGACGTGGAGGCAACGGTGAGTGATAGTAGATGTCATGGCTTGATCCATGCATATAACTCTAGCACGGGCCTCTGTCTTATCGTTTTCAACTGGTCTGATAGATGAATTTGGAATTAGAGCTGTGTGCGAAGCATGGTTATCTAGGGGCAACAAAGCTCCATTTTCTTTTAATGTCCTGGCGTGATTTTTAAAATGCTTAAAAACGAAGTGAAAATCATCGTCCTGCATTCATCCTGGTCCGTTTGCTGTTCCTACAAAACCAATTGGGCCATCACGAATAGAAAGTTCTTGGAATTTCCTACGTGGAAATATAAACATACGCGGTATGTAATTGTCTATAGCGTTTCCAGCCAAAGCCAGAGTAACCAAAGTTCCTCTTTGTGCCGATGTCATCCCAGTAACTTATTTTTCTTCACACCGTGCTATTACTCTGTCACGCTGTTGAATGGTGGTTATACCCGTCTCAACCCGTTCCAAATATCTTTTGCCTCGAGATTATGTTTGCTTAGAACGCCTGTGTAATTCTCGAAGAAAGCAGCTGCATTAATCTTATAAAAGTTCATGGCACTAGCTATGCTTGTATCTTGTGGCAATCTTAAAGATAAATTGCGATGTTGCTGCATAAATAACTTGGGTCACACTTCTCCTGCCTTCTGATTTTCTTCCCATGATGCCGGAATTTTGTTCTTATATTTGTGGGCTAACATAAAGATAATACTTCTGATTTCTTTTGTTGTCAGCCGATAATTGGATGCTGCACAGGTCAACAGATAATGACATAAAATATTTTATGCCTCTGCTGTAAATACCGTTGGGCTGGCATAACCCATATTTGAGGCCACATCAGTTGCGTTTTCTTGAAAAGCCTGTTTTTTTTTTTTAATATATCTATGCAAAGATACATAGTTTAGTTTGTAAGAGAATGCGGGATTTCGAAGACCTGTACCTCTTGACGTAACTTCTTCAAAAGCCGGTTAAAAAATGTCGACACTAGCCATGCCCCTATCATTCTTTCGTGTATAATTATTAGGCATTCCGAAACAAAACAATAGCAATGCAGCATACAACACCAAACCATATGCATAAATAGGTTTCTCCCACTCCATGAATTTTGGGAGGAAGAGAGCATGAAAAACCACATAAAAAGGATGATCTAGCACCATCTCATCGCTAGTCTCAGTTCTTCAACTCTCCTAGTCAGTTCTCAAACTTCATTCGAAAAACACATTTTTTATGATTTCTCTAGGAAATAAACCCAGCACTAGCAATGCGTGACTACGTAACCTCTACATAGAAGAAGACTCGTTTATTAAGTCATGAAATACTGCTTACGGTTGATGAAATCTTTTGAAGAGAGACATTTAATGCAAAGTTAAATATGTTTGTGCGATGAAAAAATACAATGGAAAACTTACCGTGGAAGTGTAAAATTCCAAATTTTACACTTCCACGATACGTAGCGGTACGGCTACGTATCGGATACTATTGGTGCTGTGGCGGAATAATGCGATTCGTCGAAATATCGAAATTCGTTAAAGATAAATGAATAGAATGTTCTAACTCGTGTTTCGTTTTGATCACATTCGGCTTATGTGAAATAATTTTGCATAAAAGAATCGTTAATATTATTAAAAATAACTTATGAGAAAAATAAAAAATCTAGATTTTTTTAGAAGGATGTCGAGCACCGGCGGAGGTATCAGACGTTACTAGATGAGGACAGTTTGATTTTTAGAAAATAATAGAAGTCGCAATTTATGCCACATATTTATTGATGTTTATAAAAAAATTTATAAACACTCAGATCGAATGTGTCCTGAAATGTCATGATTCCAACGCTTTCCAAATGCACTGATTGAAAAGAGCAAAAAAGATATTTTTTTTAAAAAAGATGCACTGGAATAAAAAAACCCAAGATTTTTTTTAAGTAGAATGAAGCCTGATTGATATTTTTTGGAACACTGCATTGAAAATTCGAATATTTCTTTTTTTTCACCAAACTATGAAACTTTTAGTGCGGTTCGGAATTTCGTAGGATGTATGGATACACCTTTTCCCAGCAGTGTATTTCCATACAGATAGGCATACAATTAATGGCCAATATGTATATATATATATATATATACAGGGTGTCCCAGCTAAGAACGTCATCCGTGAAATGGGGGGTAGGGGGTGAAATTCTAAGAAGATTGATATAAGCATGTATGGATCCCAGATCAACCCCTGAATTATTATTAATCTTTTACGGCAGCCAATCAAACGCGCCCGGAGGCGGGCCCACGTCGGTGGGTGACACGTACGTCTGTTAGTGCCCGGAGGGGCGGTACCCCCACCATGCTGACACTGCCGCTCATCGGTGTGCGCTTGCATATGGTATTGTGCGACGAAAAAGGCAATATCGGTGCGCGCGCGGCCTAGCCGATGTCATAGCTGTTAATTGTTATGGTTTTTAGAGTGTTTGGCTTTTTTTTCGCGAGCGATCCGATTCCGACGGCACGCGCTGTTACCTCTATCTTCACCTATACCTATCCTTTCACTCATGTCTCTACTAAATGTATTGCAACTATGAATGTCTTCGGTAATAATCCACCGAATATGTCCATCAACAAGTTATAATGATTAAATAATCAAATCAATAAATAATTGTTTATAATCAATAATAATATTAGGCAATTCGGTCCAATCCTCAGCGACAACGCTTTCGCAATTTATTTTACACGGAAGCGACGCGAGATAAAGGACACCAAATTAAGTGTAGACAGAACGTCTTTATTAATACAAGGTCGTAAATAGTTACGGGGGCAGCAACTAGGGAAGAAACAAAAAATAAAGCATACGAATATATCGTCGGTCATTTCATTTATATTGATTTATTTGAGGATATTATATATATAGGGACGATGATTGACGTTCATGAAAATAGGTGGTTGTCGGATCGATTTAAATATCAACATGTCCCCTCGATCGGACATCCACTCTTTGTTTATTTTTCAATCATCCCTAAGAGATGTAAGCAGGTTTTTACTTTTGGAGCAGGGATTGCTTTGGTCAGCATATCAGCAGGCGTCTTGTCGGTTGATACGTATTCAATATTAATATCTCCGTGGTTTACCACTTCTCGTAGTGATGACGAGTATCAATATGTTTTGTGCGATTGTGGAAGACAGGATTTTCAGCTATCTTCCATGCTCCGTTGTTGTCGCAAAAGATCGTGATGTCACTCGTTCCAGCTTCTCTTAGATTATTTAGAAAGTTTTGTAAATACGTGGCTTGTTTGGCTGCTTCTGTCAATGCCATGTATTCGGCCTCCGTAGATGATAAGGCTACAGTTCGCTGTTTTCGCGATTCCCAAGCTATAGGATTGTTTCTGAGTACAAACACATATCCTGTGTATGATTTTCTATCAATCGTGCAGTGAGCCCAGTCGGAATCAACGTAGTCTTGTAAAACGTTTCCACTTCTTTGATATTTCAATCCTAAATCGGCCGATCCTTTTAGGTGTGAACCGTCGTAGCAAGTTCCGAATTGGCTAAGATAGCTAACAGCGAATGATATGTCGGGTCTCGTGCATGTTGCAACCTACATCAAGACGCCGATTAGTTCGCTGTATAGAAATTCTTTTGATTCTTTTTCAGGTTTGTTACTCCGTTCCAACTTGACATTCGGATCCAACGGAGTAGTAACAGGTTTTGCTTCCGTCATTCCGAATCTCTTGAGGATGTCTTGGATATATTTCGTTTGCTTCATGCAAATTCCGGAATCGTCTTGATGAAATTCAATTCCGAGACAATATTTTACTCTTCCAAGATCTTCTATTGCGATTTTTGTTCATAGAAATCTTTTTAGTTTCGTAATTACAGACACGTTTTTCGAAGCTATGATCATGTCGTCGACGTAGATGGTGATTATTAAGAGATCGCTTCCTTTATTTTTAAAGAAAATGCAAGGGTCTGCGTTGGATTTTGTAGCTCCGAATTGATCCAAGATCGTACACAGACGTTCGTTCCAACAGCGACCTGCTTGTCGTAAACCGTATAAGGCTTTATTCAAAAGACAAACTTTGTCTCCATTTCGTAATTCCTTTATAGTCTGTACCGCTTTTCGTTGAATGTTGTCCCGATTCGATTTCGTCTCCGCTAAAATCTCCAATCCCCTTTCAATATGTTTACATTAGGATTTTTTCGTTAAGCGTACCGTTCAAATACGCTGTTGTCACGTCTATTTGTTCGACGATCATTTTTCGTTCCGCAGCGATAGCTGCTATGATTCTAATCGATTCCATGCGCGCTACTGGTGCGAAAGTGTCGTCAAAATCGATGCCCTGACGCTGAGAATCGATGCCGTGACCCTTTAGCCACTGTGCGTGCTTTGCGACGTTCAAGAATTCCGTCTTTTTTATATTTATTACGAAGTACGACTCGGCTTCCAATCACGGATATGTCGTCGTGTCGATCAACCAGTTGCCATGTATTTTTCGACAAAATTGAGGCGAGTTCATTTGCGATAGCTTCGTGCCATTCTTCGGATTCGGAACTTTGTATTGCCAGATTTATAGAGATTTCGTTGAGATACGCGTCTTCTTTTTGGTCGGTAGCGGTATCAGCGTGATGATACTCTTTTCTTGGCCGTCCCCTAAGACCTGTTCCTATTATTCTTGGTCTTCCGCGACCGCGAGTTGAAGGGTTACGTTCTATTTCGCTTTCAAGATCGTCATTTTCGATTTCTCGATTTTCATTTTCGACTTCTTGATTTTCTATGGCAGGAATCTCTTCATCTGGAATGTCATGCGCGATTTGTTTTGGTGGAATTTCAATCTCGACATCTTGCACTGCCGGTTCGCCGGATTCAAGCATGTTTTCGTAGTTACGGACTGTGGGTATAGTAGCGTGGTTCTCGTTTGTTAGAGTTATGTCTCTTGTTATTTCCACTTTTCTTTCCTCGGGTAGCCATACACGATACCCTTTGGATGTGTCAGAGTATCCGACGAAGAATCCTTCTCGTGATCGTGTTTCAAATTCTCCTAATTCGGGTTCTCGTTTCACAAGGGGACCTTATAGGTTGTCACTCACCGATTTTTGTGAGTTTTATATATGATGTAGAGAGACCCACCCTAAGTATTTTACCAAAAGGATACTTCCCAATGCGCCTTAGTTTTCGAGATATAACGATCCGAAGTTCAGCTCGAAGTTATTATAGAGGTACGGTTGAACAGTAGTCACAACAGTGGCCGTGGCTCAGTGAACAAGGTTCCCTACTCCGACGCTAAAGGTCTGGGGATCGAATCCCGTTATATATATATATCTATATACATATATATATATTTTTTTTTCTTCAAAATTGAAATAAATTTGATGTTAATGGAAAAACGTATAATTATTAATTTTTATTTGATTGATTTATTTATTTAAAAAAAAACTATTAAAAATTTTTTTAATATTGTCAATTCATATTTAACGCAGAAAAAAAATAACTTTGTCCATTAATAGGTTCCAGAGGACGTACTAGAAACCACCCCGTCGAGTCTATAGTTGATTTCACCTCTGATCTAGGGGCAGCCGCACGCAACGGGCATTGCCTACCGTTGAAACGGGGCTCGGACTATTGTCACCGAATGTCCGGCATATGGAGGTAAAATCGACCCTGTCGGATGTTTTATAGGTTCCAGAGAGAGCACATGAAACCGCCTCGTCAAGTATGTCATTGATTTTATTTTTTATCCAGGACATGCATGCAAAGGTCATGGTTTACCGCTGATACGGGCCTCCGACGACTTTCACGTAGTGCCTAGCAAACGAAGAAGACAACTTTCTTAGACCGTTTTTCTTTATTCGTATCATGTACTCGAAACCACTGTCGAATTTCTTGAAATCATTGAAATGGTGAAAAAATTTTGGTACTCAATATCGTTAATCAATTTTCTATTTCGCATCTTCAAGAAAGTCTTTATTTGTTCTTCTTCCTCTTTTACTTTGTTTCTCTTGAGATGGATATTTTCTAAATTTCATTTTCTGCATACTCGAAAATTGGATGAAATATCAGTCTTTCAGTTCGCATCTCACATTCCATGTATTATTTTTCAAAAAATCAAGAATAGGCATTCAATGAATGCTCCTATATTTCAGTATCATAGATTACTCGGAAAATTACAGGCGTCATGAATGTTTTCACGTTTTTTCTTTTAACATTTCAGCATGATCTTTATGCAGTGAAAAAAGTCTAAGCGACAGATTCTATATGTACCGATGTGTTCGCAACCCGGTCGATTAATGGGTCTGGTACCATGTAATTTTTTTTTTTCATTTTTTGTTTTATTTTCTTAATAACCCCTCAACTGTTAAGAACCATTTAAGCCATAGCACGTTTTGAAAAGCGCAAAGTTAGCCTAGTTACAGTTATTTTTCGGCAAGAAGGTTGACCCGCTGCGGGCAGTCATCCTTCCCGTGCGGTTTCCGTGCTTACAACCAGCACGAAGCATCTTTCCCGTGCGGTTTCCGTGCTTACAACCAGCACGAAGCATCTTTCCCGTGCGGTTTCCGTGTTTATAACCAGCACGTGCATTCGGACCATGCGGTTTCATCCGTGTTTACAACCAGCACGAAGACCTTTCAAAATAAAAAGCCCGAGATTCTCAATCAGCTGCTGAAAGAGACGTCTATAGCACAGGAATCGCTGATTGAAGGTAAAACTGGCAAAAACTACATCGTCAGCTGTCAGCTTTCAATCCCTCCTCAAAATGTGACGTGGGATTTTTGCGAAAACTCGATTAGTTTTTTTTAATTATTATTTTTGCGCGAGAATTGACGGTGAAAAATACAAATTTTTTTCTTCGGCTCACTGTAATTTTTTAAGAGTCGAAAAAATCGCTACGCTATATTGTAGTGACACTACTCACTCATGAGCTGATAAATTTTCGTTTTTTTGAAATGTGATGTGACTGGGTAGCCCCTGGTACAACGACCGCCCGCATCGTGCCCGGCAACGTGCATAACGGCGCCATTTTTTATATTTTGAACGAAAATTTATGAACGTAATTCTTAAAACCCTTTCCGACGTGTAAACAAAATAAAAATATTCCGGCCCATACTTCCAATTTAATTTTTTTTTGTAATTATACCCATTTTTTGATCAGCCAAGATGGCCAGACGCCTCAACTGGCCAGACGCCTCAACTGGCCAGACGCCTCAACTGGCCAGACGCCTCAACTGGCCAGACGCCTCAACAGACGCGCGCTCTTAACTTGCGTACCTACAATGGCTACAAATTGTAGTAGACGATTCGCGATACGTCAAATCAGGGCCAGATTTAGGGGTCCAGAGGCCTCGGGGCAACAAAGGAGTGGAGGCCCCCTTGCCCCAAATTATTTTCCAAATAAAATGAACTATTTCTTTCAGTCGAGTT
>JAPYZI010004480.1:0-19509 GCA_030523105.1 Ophioninae sp. A BG-2022a
AAGATTTATTTAGGTTGCAAATACCTGAACGAAAATCCAGTCACAAAAATGAAAATAAAACAGATGATCTCGTTTATTTGGTCAAAGAAATGAGAACGGCCCTTTCTCTATCTTTACGACACAGAACTCTATGAGCCCGGCACAGAAGAAGAATGGATAGACATCATAAAACAATACCACGGCACTAGCGCCACGGGTTATTTCGGAGTAGCCAAAACCCTCGATCGAGTGAAGGCCGTTGCTACCTGGCCCAACCTGCAAAGGGAAATCGAAGATTACATCCGTAGATGCGACACGTGCCAGAGGGTCAAGCTGGTGCGAACACAACCACGAGCAGAAGCGATAATTACTGATACACCAGAAAAACCCAATGAAAAAATTGCATTGGATCTTGTGGGTCCAATACCTGAAACCTTTGAGGGTCACAAGTGCATTCTCTCTGTACAAGACCAGCTGACGAAATATCTTACCCTAATTCCATTAAAATCTCAGGATGCCCAATCAACAGTAACAGCACTGGGTGAAAACTTTATTTACATTTACAGAGCTCCGACAGTCATCTTAACCGATGGTGGACGAAACTTTATCAGCAGCCACTTTATCAGCAGCCACCTTTATCAGCGAAACTTTATCAGCACCAACTTTATCAGCAGCCACCCTGTATATGCCCACTTGAGAGGATGTGGGCATATACAGGGTGACAATTATAATGTGGCCATGCTTTTTTGCGGGCCTTGCGCGAAGATTTTGGGTCTGAAAAAAATATGATTTTGAATGGTTTATTAAGCCTTATTCGAAAAAAAAATGAGTCAGATTTTTGTCTCGAAAAATGTGCGCTAGAAAAAACATGCAAAATACATTTCGAGCTCCTGAGATTGAAGTTTTTCAAATTCCGAATACAAAGCACCCCGAAAAACTTGATTTGCGCCAGCCATCATGGTGGAAAAGATTTTAGTCTTAAGGCTTTCACGGAGCTTGACATTATCATGAAAAGTTGTGGCTTCCGGATTTGACGTTTGACGATGTGTCCGGACCGGACCGCGTAGCGCACTCTCCGAACCCGAGTTCAGAGTTCGCCCGTGCATCCTCATGCACCCACACGCTCACACAATGCTCGCAGTAATGAATGTGAAAAAATAATACGCGTAATAAGAAAAAGTCTGTAAATATTCCGGAATCTGTGTGAAAGTTTTTTTTTTTTCAAAATGATGTCTCGAAGCGTTGGAAACGAATTTCAAATTATACAAAATATTATTTTCAGTTCATGGAATTCTCGAACTTTTTCGTAATTGACCATATTCTCTGCAATGGACTCGGATGGGTACAAATTCAGATCCCTTAGCTCATTCGCGAGTCAAGGGATTCTGAACCACCTTCTTGTGACAGCCGAATATTCGGAAGTTGCAGCTGTAACTTACCAAGCTAGGACATCCCATAGCACGATCGCCTCTGACTTGCATCGATTGTTTCACGCAAATTTCCACTTTACGGCGTATTTTTAATAATTTTTTCCACCATGATGGCTGGCGCGAATCAAGTTTTCCGGGGTGATTTATATTCGCAATTTAAAAAACCTCAATCTCACGAGCTCGAAATGTATTTTGCATTTTTATTTGAAATTCCTTTTTTCTGGCGCACATTTTCCAAGACAAAAATCTGACGTATTTTTTTCGAAGATGGCTTAAAAAACCATTCAAAATCATATTTTTGTCAGATCCAAAATCTTCGCGCAAGGCCCTCAAAAAAAGCATGGCCACATTATAATTGTTACCCTGTATATGCCCACATCCTCTCAAGACGTGACAGGTGAAACCACTCGAAGACGTCATATACATGGAAAACCTAGGAAACGCCGTAATCTACCACCAAACCTGGACAGTAGTCAAGTACGTCGACCTCACCGAAATAAATCTACATCGAGACGAGCTTATACAAGCTACACGAGGCTTGGCGACGGTTTGCAATGGAGCCAACGAAAAGAAGAACTGCTCGAAATCTGCATCAATCGAAATCCTTCAACAGAGATTAAATAAACTCAAACATCAGTAAGCCGAGTTGACCGAAGGACCCAAAGACTCAATCGTCGAAACCATTGACCAAGCGACGCAGAGTCTCTCCAAGCGGTTATGCACCAAGGAAACCGAGTCTCTCCAAGCGGTCATGCACCAAGGCCTTCCGTGAATCACGGCCACTAACAACGCCGATCGAGCTCTTACCTGATGTGCGCCGAACCACCTCGCGCCTTCACTTACTCTGGAGCGAATCATCGAACTCGCGGACAACGGATTATAACAACAATAACCTGAATAAATGACAACGCAGTTTTCACCATAATTCTCCGACCCGGCCATCGTTTCAACAGCTACCCCAGCGCTTCAACTCCACTAGCTTGTTTGCGAGTTGAAAGTTTGCGAGCTTTCCAAACAATACTATTCGTAAATTATGTTCTGCATATCGGGGTACCCGACTACCTGGATGACTTATACGTGTTTAGTTTGTATGTTCACCATTAAAAAAAAGTCTAGAATGCAAAATTCGATAGAGAATCTGTCAATTTATTGAAATTTAAGGAGGGTTTGGCAAATCTATTTCCGAAAGGAAAATTATTCAACAAAACCGACGGCGATGGGCGCCCGAGTACCCGCGGGGCAATACAAGTGTCACATCCTACGAAAAATTCTGCGTTCTATATTGGATGACATGTGGAGCCTCTCATTAATAATCTTCGATCCACGGTCATTTATATGTAGCATAAACTTCTCAGCGTCCGCGAAATTGAAAAAACATCCGGTCTCTTTCTTCGTAACTCCGTATATAATACTCGATATGAGCAATCATCATGATTATAAAATCCGAGTTAAATTCACCCGTATTTGGACCTCGAATATCGAGCTCGCGAACACCGACAGTCGACACAAAGGTTCCTCTACTCTCTGATATAATATATTCCATATAAGAAACGAATGAATCCGATTCTCCGAACCAAAGCTACGTACGTAGAATCGTACTTCTTTGCGACCAGTTATATTAACCAATTCTTATCAGCCGTCCATACAGACCAATCCCTAAAGAATTGTATCACCGAATTTCCATTTCTCTATGGTTATTTCTTCTATAATCAATCCCCCCCGAATTTGCTCTTTGAAAAAGACTTCCTTCGACAAATTAGTCTCCCAACGGAAATCATAGAGATCAGATCGAATTCCCCTGACAGGATCAGTAGCGATCAGATCTTAGTCTCTTATTAATTTAATCCTTTTCCCGATTCATAACGAAAAGTCGTAACGCGTTAATCATAAAAAGTCACATTGCGATTCTTGCATAAATCCTTTCGAAAGAATCCATCGTACACACGAAATCTCAACGCGATTATTGTATGAACTCTACAAATATCAATGCGTTACACATCTGTAAACTCTCTCAAAATCTCGTGCATGTAAATTCGACTCCGCTACCAGCGAGCGCATCAGGGCACCAGCGAAGGCCCTTGTTTATACGAGCGACAACCGAACTCTAGCGAGCGTCATCTGATCCGTAGCGAGCGCATACGTACACACAACTATCGACACAACTGCCAAACGTAACTGACAGATCATTTTCATTTATTCCGATCCATGTTCTCCAAGCTTACTTGTTAATTTCTTTATTATAATCCGTAAATCAACAAATCCAATCAGTAGTTTGTAATAAATCTTAGTTAAGTTTGTTCAAGTCCGTCGAATTATTCCTCAATAACAAGTCATTGTATCAAATCCTCAATTCCAGCCCATTCACAGCACTACCCCTTTTTACCCTCGTCCCGAACGATTGCGCTAGTCGTAGGCTCAAAAGAGGGATACCACACACATATATGCTCACGTCCTCTCAGAACGTGACACAAGGGTCATGTGAAGAAGTTTACGGTGGATTTTGGGAAATATGTTTTCAGCTCGTTTTTGTAGCAGTACCGTTATTATGAATATGAAGAAACTTACTGTCGAGTCATTGAGGCTTTAATTTCTTAACTTTTTCGTTTGATCACATGAAATATACGAAACGTTATCGAAAATTCAGTGTACAGGGTGTCCCACGTAAGAATGTCATCCGTGAAATGGGGGTCGAGGGCGAAATTCCGTGACGATTGATATTAGCATGTACGATTCCCAGATCAACGCGTAAATTGTTATTAATTTTTAAAGGCAGCCAATCACACACGCCTGTTCAGTGGACGTACGTCGGTGAGCGACATGCACATGTAGTAGTGCTCGGCGGAGTGGTACTCCCCCTATGCGGACACTTCCGCTGGTGCAGCTCCAACTCAAGCCAAAAGCTTAAAACAGGTGCGAGCTTCTGCTACCTTCTACTCGACAATACTGTCGCTCGTATTCGAATAGCCTCGACTATGAGTACGTATATGGAAATATATACCCAAAAAATTCGGAGATGACCGGTCCCGATGGGGTGCACGTGATGTAAGTTTCACAAATTTCTCGCGAGATTGTCTCAAAATCATAAATAATTACTCACTATCTGTAGGTACCCACGGATTCCGGAAATATATGATGCAGATTAATTACTATGGTCCCAAATTGCATGTGTTGAATATGACTCCATAACACTTCTCCCCTTCAAGTCGTTAACCAAACATTATTTTCCATCATTTGCACTACATCTTAAGCATGGCAATACAATATGTTTTTCAATTCATGGCATTTCATGAGAAAACCGTCATTCATATATTATTTTGACATAGTTTGGTCAAATTTCGTGGAATTTTGAAGAGCTGTTTAGGAAATCCGTGGGTTTGTTTGAGCCGGAGAGAGACCCTCTCTTGTATTCTGAAAATTTTACATATTATGGGGCGGCTTTTCCCAATGGGACTGTTGAAAATACTGTTAATGAGTATTTCTGAAAATCTCTGTAGAAACATTATGATCAAGAAAACTGAAATGCTAGTTTAATCCAAATACCGAAAATAAATAATTATTCGTTACCTGTTTACCAGCAAGTTCCATAGCAACACATCGGGTAAATTGATCAACTGCTGCTTTACTCATGCAATATGCAAGAACTCCTGGGAATGATCTCAAGCCATTAACGCTAGAAACATTTACGATACTGCCTTTCGATTCAACCAGATATGGTACTGCAGACATAGTCAGACAATACATGGATCTGACGTTTACATCGAAAACTCTGAAAAATAAAAGATAACAATACTTGGTACCAAGTAAACAGAAGTTGCCTTGTGATAGCATAAAAGCAATTGCCGATATGCCACTAATAAAGATTGACCGTGTACCTGTCAAACTGCTCTAAACTGGTGTTTTCGATACTTCCGTTTTCCAGAATTCCAGCACTATTAATCAGTACATTTAACTTTCCATAATGATTAACTGTCGATTTAATCACATTTTCCGTTTCACCAGTGTTGGTAAGTTCAGCAGGAATGATAAATGGTTTCGGCCCTTGACATTGATCTGCAACTTTTTGTAAATTTTCAAGATTGCGTCCGGTGATAGATAAGAGTGCTCCTAGACTTGACAAATGCACAGCTGTTGCGGCTCCAATGCCAGAACTAGCACCTGTGATCAGTACAACTTTTCCTGTAAATGCCATTGATTCTGGAAATAAATACATCATAGACAGCTTTAGAATTGTGATATTTATTATGCTGAATTCGGTAAGATTTACGCAAGTTATTACTAGACAAACAAGTTATTTTTAAACCTCTGGTAATCGCCTGTATTAAATTATTTAGTAGATCATTTCAAGGTATGTGCACAGCATCCCAAAGAACCAATAAACAAATTTGCGCGGCCGCTGGTCCCTGAGAATAGATCTCGACCAAATGTATGATCATCCCGACAGAAATGACAGAGCGCGCTAGGCATGCACCAGCATGCTCGATGTCAAAATTGTCGTGTACACAAAGGACTTATACCCAGTGGGTTTGAAGTGCCGCGGGTAAGTTATTCCGACACTACTATAAGAATGTCAAATATATCCCTTCCGCCGTTTTGTCCTTTGAAATTCGCGGCTATGTACATAGCGCTAAAGAGCTCGTATCTGGCCATAATATACATCATTTGAAAAGTCTTGACATAACCTACAAAACGACGCTATGCATGATTAATTTGGATATTGCGTTCAACAGTTATAGACGTTTAAACATGAAGTTCACTAACACCGAAATTCGCGCTATTTTAAAATTTTCCTTCGTTAAAGGCAAATATGCTAGAGAAACGTTCCATGAGATTAATGGTGTTTTGGGGGATGGTACTCAATCGCTTCGAACCACGGAGGAATGGTTTCGACGATTCAGAGCCGGTGAAAACGACACCACGGATACGCTAGCCGGCGGAAGATCTGTGACGATGAATACCGATAGAATCATAGAAAACATCGAGTTAGACCGGCATGTGGCATCTCGTGACATCGCCTAGGAGATGGAAGTTAGTCACCAAACCATTTTAAACAATCTGCAGAAGGCTAGATACAAAAAAAAACTTGATGTTTGGATGCCGCATGATTTGACGCAAAAAAACCTTCTGGACCGAATCAACGCCTGCAATATGCTGCTGAAACGGAACGAATTCGACCCATTTTTGAAGCGGATGGTGACTGGCGACGAAAAATGGTGACATACGACAATATCAAGCGAAAACGGTCGTGGTCGAAGGCCGGTGGATCGTCCCAGAAAGTGGCCAAGCCGAGATTAACGGCCAGGACGGTTTTGCCGTGTGTTTGATGGGATTGGAAGGGAATCATCCACTATGAGCTGCTCCCATATGGTCAGACGCTTAATTCTACCATCTACTGCGAACAACTGGACCGCTTGAAGCAGACGATCGACCAGAAGCGTCCAGAATTGGCCAACAGGAAGGCCAATGTAGTGTTCCACGAGGACAACGCCAGACCACACACTTCGTCGATGACTCGTCAGAAGCTACGGGAGCTCGGATGGGAGGTTTTATTGCATCCACCATATAGCCCGGACACTACGCCAAGTGATTACCACCTGTTCCTGTCCGTGACGAACGCCCTTGGTGGTGTAAAGTTGAACTCAAATGAGGCTTGTGAATAGTGACTGTCCGAGTTCTTCGCAAATAAGGAGGGGGGCTTCTACGAGGGGGACATTATGAAGTTGCCGTCTCGATGGAAACAGATTATCGAATAAAACGGCGCATATTTGAACTAAATCTGATCCCTGTAACACTTTTTATAAAGCATTGCAAAAAGAGCAAAAAAACGGAAGGAAGATATTTGACAACCTTATATGTCAAAAATGAAAAGGCATAGATACAGTTTTCAAACACGAAACATCTCAAAACATCTACCGATCGTGATATTTTCGCAGCATCATTGCGCCGATGACACGGACTAAGCGGACGCATGTACTACTTCACTTTCGACCACGTAAGTAAATTTTTCGTTTTTATAATATTTTTATTATTCGAGAATTTTTCGTGCTACTGGCCGAATTCTTTTACAGTAATAATACAAATTTAATGGTAAACCTCGTATGTCATTGAGATTGTCTCTTAAGCTGATCGTTTTTAAGATCAAATTAATAATATACTTTGGAATGAGGTAAAAAGTGCCTTATATCTGGGTCAAGTTGTGCCGCGACACAACTTACCTCATGTGCGTTAAATCGTTACTAGTATCTTTTTGACAGCATGAGAATTTACAAACGCAAAACCGACAAGAGACGGACAATACCAGAACTTTTCAAAAAGCAGAGAGGAAAAAGGAAAAAAGAATAGTACTAACAAAAGCACCAAGATGAATCTACCACTATTAGCGACTTGGCCAGTACTTTTCTTAAAACTCAGGTGCCCCGCTGCTTATTTAGCGCGATAACAAGTCAGTGGTCTTGGTGGGCAGTCAACGAATTTTAACACTGCATAATCACATTTATCGCTTTTATGTGTCGTTAAGGAGTCGGCTTCGGTCCAGCCAGATGAATGTTATTTCCAAAGTTTGACATTGGAAATAAAGATCTATTCTTAACGTTTCGATCCTTGGTTCGGATCCTCTTCAGAGTTTATTAATTCTTGGTATGGAGAGATATTTCAGATTTTGATCGTTTATGCTTCAAGGTAATAGTTTTAATATCAATCCTGATATCGCTTTAATTTGTCATGTTTGATGAGCGCGAGGCGAGTTGAGTCATGCAGGATAGCACGCGGTAGCAATCCGCGAGCGACCTTACGTCATGTGATTTCCTACCATAGGTACGTAAAGAAGGCGCACACATAGCGCGCACCTACCACGCGCCGTACCCTACACGCAAAAGAAAATCGAAAGGAGAAATCAGCCGTCAGATCAACGAATCGTCAGATTAACGAATAGGACGGGTAGCATAAATAGCCCGAGTAGCATAAATATTGTTCTAATTTTGTTTAAGAATACTTTCTTTCAATAAATGAAAGAAGCGTTTCGCGCCTCGCTTTTTTTCGCGCAGATCCATCGCCGCAGGACCCGAAGAGCCGCTCATCAAGAAATGGGATAAGGCTAGCCGTAAGTTTGAAAGAACTTGATATGGATTGTCATAAACGTACCTGCCTGTTGTTTCTGGTAGTGGTTGTTAGACGCGCAAATCACACGAATGTGTAATATATTGCGTTCTGAGCAGCGAGATTCTTTTTGTAGCGCTCCTTCTGAACCGAACCCTAACCGCGACCGCCAAGGTGCGTGATACGGGATCCAAAAATTCAAGCTTGGAAGAAGCGTGTTATACTAGCTAAAAGACAAGTTTTGCAAGACGCAATCGATACTAGTACTACCAGGATAATGAATAGCATTTCAGAATGTACTGTGATTTTTATTCTAATCCACAACCGCGGGAAAAATGGATAGAGTACACAAGGAAGGAACTGGGCTCACCTAGCAAGTACTGCCAACGAAAACAATTCTCAGTCAGTTTTTAATTACATCTGTCCAATTGCAAGCCTGATGCCGATAAGTCTTTTTCTAATTAGTTCTTAATAAGCATTGGTTATATTTTTTTATACGTGCAGAGAAATTACATATTATTAATCCTATGTAATCCTATGTAATATTTCTTTTTATGTCGTACAATAGCTTTTAACGATTACATCAAGTTCAAGATTTCAAATTTCATCGCCCGCTTCACAAACATGCTCATAATACAAATTGATCAATTTTCCTTTCTGCGCTTTTCAGCACGCTGACCAAATAACATTACAAACATGTGTTGAACACAATGGACAATTTAATGCTCAATTGCTCGCCTAACCAATATAAGCGATAAGTACTTACAATCATTAAATACGTGAACCCTCGCTCTTTACCCAACATTTTACGAACCGACGATTCCGTGACAAGACTCACAGGTAATGACTTGCCGATGATCCGTGGGATCAAAAGATATGAGCGAGAGGAAGATGAATTTATCCCAGGACGCTCAACGTTGATCTCCTCTAAATTTCCAGATGTAAACATGACGGATCGTTGGATTCCTGGATCGATTAAATGATTGGACTGATTCCTCGTGACGAGGCAACTTTGTGACCAGGCGTGCCATTTTGTCCGTCAAAGATCTCATTCTTTCTGTAATCGCCGGTCATTAAACGAGTAGGGACTCGTTTCCACGTTGATGGGAGAAATAGGTCGCCAAAGAGAACGTCCTTTGGATGAGCTCCAGGAGGGTGCTGCGTATGAGCGAGAAGGACGCTGGAGCGCTTAACGCTTCAAAGTAGTACCCAAAGACTCCCAACCCACTGATGCGCTGATTGGACAAACATACCCGGATCACCACAACGTCCACTTCAACAAAGTGGGAAATACACTAAAGTTTGAGAAGGCAGAAAATGGGAGTATGGCTAAGCTACGCGACGAAGCAACGAGAGTATCAACTCCCAATATTGAACGTGGGATCGAAAGATCGATACATCGAGGCGAGTAGGTTACTACACGGAGAGGTAAGCCAATTACCCGTAATTGAGCGAGCTTACATCTTGGGCACTCCAATTTGAATTAGCGACTTGGTTGTAGGACCAGAACAACCGAAGGTGGTTATCCATGAACTGTACGAGCTATTGAATAAGTTCCGGGACTGTGTCGCAACCAACCTTTTTGATTTAGGATGCGCAAAAGAGGAATTTTACACGACCGTATCCTTATGCGTCGTAGGCATTCACGCAAGCGTAACCAGCAGAAGGTGTCTATCTCTCTCATCGAGTGGCGACTCATCGAGATCTTCCGGCCAATCAACAGATACCAACGACGTCACCTCGTTGCAGCAGAGTCACGCCGCCATTGCTATCCCCGTTGGCAGCTTCGTCCACCAAAGCAACGAGCATCGCAACGCAGACTACTCTAAGCCGAGTTCACCAAGGAAGCCAGGCGTCATATCCATTCATCAACACGATTGACGCAGAAACCCAAACCTCGTCAGGAAGGGAGTCTCGATCCCCAATGCGAGAAATCGATCAGATCTTCTCTCGTTCGAGGTCTACCACGCCGCCAATCGAACTTCTGCCCGGGATTTAGAAAACCCGAACGTGGCCACACCTATTGTGGAGCGAATCTCATAAGGCTAGGGCATATTGTAATAATAACGACGCCAAATAAAACTATTCATGGTCTCCTTCAAAATCAACGGTGACTCGGTTTTCATTCAGCGACCCTTTTCCTGCGTGCAGCTCTACTAGCTCCAAGTTCGCGAGCTTACATCAAACAAATAATAACAGAAAATAAACAATAATAAAATAATCGAAATAACAAAAAAACAGAATTTCACGCGGGCTGCTATATAAAACAAACAGAAGAATAAAAGAACGAGAAAAGGAAAAAGGGCGAGCCGAAATACGCAGTTCCCGATGTTATGCGTAAGTGACTAGTTGTCCGTTTCCACGACTTACGAAGTCATCAAAGCGTCGAACGGGTGGTGACGAGACTAAAAGAGCACTACCACTGTCCGAGGATGAAAGCGCACATCAGGCGTCATATTGGGGCCTGACATATTGGGGCCAATGCATCAAGCCACAGTCTGGCAAGTACTTGGGAGAGCTGCATTTGACCCCGCCGGGGAAGCACCCTTTCAGCCACGTATACTTTGGGCCTGTTCGTAACTAGTACTAAAGGGAACGAGTACGTTTTTCTCGGTATGGACAACTTGATCAAACTCGAGATGCTGAGGTCTGTATGGGGCCCGAGGACCGGGGATATCATACGTCATCTGGAGAAACTGATCGAGAACTTCGGAACGTCAGCTCACATCGTAACGGACCGTGGGAGCTGCTATACGTCCAAGCAGTTCGAAGAGTTCTGTTAGCAGCATGGGATTCGTCATGCTCTGACTTCAATGCGACATCCCCAAGCGAATGGGATCGTCGAGTGGGTAAACCATACCTTGCTGCCAGCCATTCGCAGTAGTCTTGGGGCTTCGACGGCCCAGATTGGGACAAACACCTGCGGCGCATTCAGGGTGACCTGAATGAAATGCGGAACGCGGCCAGCGGCAAAAGGGCCTACGAACTTCTTCTGGGTTATTTACCATAAAGGAACAAGAGGCCGCTGCGTGCACCATCACTGAACCAGCGGAGCGGTACTGAACACCTGCGAGAGTAAGCTCAACGAAGGCCCTTCGGAGGTTGGAGGTTGTTCAAGAATATGTTATTCAAGAAGAACAACAGAAAATGAAGCGTCGATATGATCGAACTCATCGGAAGACCGTTACCGTTGAACCGAGATGCCTCGTCTATGTGAAGGCAGTAAAGCCCGCAACGGGCGATTCAAATATATACATAGTGGATTTATATCGAGGCCCACTGGTAGTGACCGATCAGCTCCTAGGCGACACGTATCACATTTGCGCCTTGGGAAGCGAGGTGGGAGGCCGTAGATATGTCACGACCGCTCACGCGGGTCAAATAAAATTGTGGACACCAGACGACGCGGCCTTGATTGACAGCAATAGCGACGACGAGATTTCCAGAGCATCAAGTTATGAGATCCCGCTTTGCCAGGTCATAGGGTTGGTAGTCACCTACTCCCAGTTCAAATATTATGTGCCAATACGGCCTCGTTTAGGAGATATACCCTCTTATAGTTAGGCAGCTACTTAGGTTCAGAAAAGTTTGAATACAACAACAACTAAGAGAGAGCAGCCCAGCGGCGAGCGAGCGGGACTGCCGTCCAGACGACGCTGCATCGATGCCCGTCTATGCTACTTTTTTTTCAATTTTTTTTTCAAATGATTGTTTGAATTTATTTAAACTGTTACAAATATGCAAGAAATAAAAAAAAATTGTACAGATATGCCTGGCATGCTGCACTACTTGATCCAATGGACAAGGAATTTTCAACAACGTAAACGCCGTAGCTTTTCCTACAGACTGGAGGAAACATAAATGTGATTGCGATGAAAACGAATGCGCATTCATACAGTGTTCGTGGTGTCGGGATTTTCAATGTTTTCCTTGTTTTTATATTAATTATCATCCGTCGGAATGTACTCGTCAAAATAAAGATGATGCCGAATAACTTTCGATAAATAAAATATATTCGACTATTTTTCGATAATTTTCTTTTAAAATTTCTTACCTCCCGGTATAAAAATGTTTAAGAAAATAAATTGCAGCTCATAATTCGAGAAAATAAAAAAAAAACGCAAAACATTGAAAAAAATGTGCATTTCGTTTGGAAATTCTATTTGTAGAGCATTGTACAATTTTTTTTTTGATTTCTTGCATATTTGTAACAGTTTAAATAAATTCAAACAATCATTTGAAAAAAATAATTGAAAAAAAAGTAGCATAGACGGGCATCGATGCAGCGTCGTCTGGACGGCAGTCCCGCTCGCTCGCCGCTGGGCTGCTCTGTCTTAATTGTTGTTGTATTCAAACTTTTCTGAACCTAAATAGCTGCCTAACTTTAAGAGGGTATATCTCCTAAACAAGGCCATATTGGCACCTAATATTTGAACTGTGAGTAGGTGACTACCAACCCTATGACCTGGCAAAGCGGGAGCTCATAACTCGATGCAGCTCCCGTAAGGTCCCCTCGTCAGCGGATGTCTAAAGATATAAAAAGAATATTTCACAGAATTTTAACAGAAATCGGGAGAATAGCCGAAAGCACGAAAAACCGAAATCAGAATTTCGCCTTTCTCAGTTGCAAAGCATGTGTAAATATGTCCACTGGAGATCTGGAGATAAATGAAGCCGATGTAGCTCGGAGATATTCCAAAGATTTAAACGCAGTCCATTTCTGTCAGTGACTTGCCGTACTTAAAAAGGAAGCTTCACTTGTAGTGGGAATCAGTGGCAGTTCTAGCGCAGTCAACCTGCTGCAATATTTGTGCAAACATGACTTGCAAGAAAATTTTCCTAATATCAGTATTGTCGGCGGGGGGGGGGGGGGGGGGGGTGGGGCCGGTTTTTGCCGGGGGTGGGGGATGTGTGAGGTGTCAATACAAAGTCATCGCATCAATTAGTTAATTCGTATGAGTGAGTATACTGTTTGTACCAGTGTACAAACAGTATACTCACTCATGTACTAGATACAAACTCTCATTTGTATCTAGTCATACAGACGACTATTGTAATGTAACATTCTTCGTTGAAACGAGAAATCTCGAATTTCAAATTTTCGCGCGTGCAAATATTTGCGAAACAGGTATTACTACCCTCTGATTCAGAGGTCAGCACCTCATTAACCACGTGATCACGAGGTGATCTCGTGTGACCGATCGAAACATTGATCGTTCTTTTGTCATCGGGTCGTCTTAGAGAATAGGCGCGCGCTCGGTCAACAAAAATCACCACGCGCCTATACTCCAAATTAGTACAAAAGTTTATCTGTGGAAATCGAAGTAATCGTCTTAACATCGTGGATAAAAGTTCAGTCATCTGAAATGTGTGTACTCGGTGGACAATATCGTACTAATATTTTTGGAATTTTCTCAAATTTGGTCGAGAATTTAACGTTTCGTGAAATCGTCACCAAAAGGCACGCGGTCGCCAATGGTGTATGGATGAACTCATGGGTCCTTCAACGACTACACTCACGAGTCATGAAATTCAACAATTGCTGAGAACTTCGTCATTGGATTGGCCACTGGATCATTGTCAACGTATTTCACGAGGGTTCTGTCCAGAAGTCCTCGTGAAATCGTCAATCGAGGCATCCCTCTCTACATGTGGTCGACCTCTTCTACATATATATTAGAAGACACATATATACACATATATATATACGAAAAATGTCGATATTCATTTATATGTATTGGTTCGCAAAACATATAAATGAGGTACTGAGGAGTATATCACTTTAAGGCACAACACCACTGTGACGCTCTGTTTTTTTGCCATTTATCAGGAATGTTTTTGCGGGAAAAAAAGGAGACAATCGAAAAAAAAATTTTTTGTTTTGTTTATTGTTTATTGAAGACACATAAAAAAATATTTTCAAATTTTTCACGCCCCATGATGACGCCAGGGTAGCTCCCGCGCCAGGTACTGGTGCCTCTGCAGTGGTTCGCGGCACGCAGCAGAACTTTCTTCAAAGTCGATCTGAAAAGAAAATAACGAGTGTTTTCGTTAATAATATAATACTAGCAGTGCTCGCGACTTCGTAGGCGTGGAATAGTGGCTTTCGGGGTATAGTACCTATCAGGATTTATTCATATATTTTAAAAATTCTGTAAAATAATAAAATGCACAAAGAATTTCTGCCAACCTTTGAGTAATGCTGATAATAATAACATGGTAGATGCACAAAATTATACGGATTTAGGCTGTTAGTAAATTTAAAAGATTATTTGCCAGTGCCTATCATTTATATATACGTCTTCGTTAGTTAGCTGGCTTCATATGCATGGAGTAGTAACTTTACACAAAGAGCACAAAGCGTGGCACCCGGCCACGTATACATGCTGTAGATAATTTTGTTGCGGAATTATTCCAAAGCTGATCTCTCTTATAACATTCATTGAAATCAAATGATGTAAAAAACAATTTTATTTAAAATTAAATACTTGTGATGAATAGAATATGTATTAAGAATTAATACTATGTTTATAAAAATACCTTTGTAAATAATGCATTATTTTATAATAAATTTGACTATAATAAAAAGGTTGTAGTGAGTTAACTTTAAAAGATAGACATATGCTATCTCGGACTTTTTCTAGGATTTTAAAAGAGGAACGATTCCGTCATACATGATTTTTACGTTACTCGAACCGTTTGCGCAGCGCACGCAACCGAAGCTCTCAAAATGACAATTTTTTCCCGTTTTCGCAACATTTTTTATTGCTGCCTCGTCTCTATTGGTCGTAGCGGCATGTTTTATAGCCTATAGCCTTCCTTAATAAATGGACAATCCAACACAAAAAGAATTTTTCAATTCAAACTAATAGTTCTTGAGATTAACGCGTTCAAACAGACAAACAAACAAACTCTCCAGCTTAATAATATTAGTATAGATTTTGAAGAGAAGTACACTGGTATTTGAAAAAATTATTTTTAAAAAATAGGTACGCTTTTGAAATTAAAGGACGATTTTCGATCAAAATTTCTCGTCGAAAATAGACTATAACTTTTATTATTATTGAGATATCGAAAAAATCCTGGGAAATTCTTTAGATAATCTAGTTTTATTGATCCAGTGGAAATTTGAAGTCGATCGGATAAAAATTGCTCGAGTTTTGCTGCTTGCGGCACTAAAAAAAGGTGTTTTGAGAAAAGCGCGTTCAAAGTTTTAGGCTTGTTAATTTATGTGTTAAGTTGGAAAAAAAAATGTTTACCTTTGTTCAGCGATGCCAGCACCATATAGCTGGCCTTCAAGAAGCAAATCATTGTCCCCAGCATCTTTTCTTGAACTTGTAGAGGCTCTTCTTGGCTCTTTCGCAGCGTCTGTGAGCAAGCGCTCCGCCAGCTCAATTCGCGCTGCGTCGGTTTCAACGCAAAAATTGAAACAATTTGGGCCGATAGTTATCCCCAACGTCTCCAAAACTGTCATGAAGCTTCGCAGGCCATCATTGAATAATAATACCACGATATCAGCTACAATATCGACGATTTTTTTTACTCCCGGACTCACACTTGGGAGCTATTGCCTAAACTGATTTGTTGTAGCTTTCGTTGGTATTTTGCGTCAAGCCGCCCAAACAACGCTGCAGCAAATCGTCTCTGCTCAAATTTTCGAAGACCCGCAGGACCTGAGAAAGGCCCGGTATATCTGCCGAAAAATCTGAGGCACACAGCTGCGCGGGACCCGGAGCATCACAGAGCGCTGCACTGCTTCACAAAATATTCAATATCTCCGAAAATAATTATTTCTTCGACCTGGGTCCAACGGCATCTTAATGTTAAATGTATTTTAGATTTTTCTAGATAGTATTAAAAAAATTGATTTTTCGAAGCCGTCATAGGGATGTTGTCCCTTAAGCAGCGAGTCGTCATTTGCACCCCTTTGAACTAGCGTCTACTCATGTAGATTCAGCTGTGTAGATTGTAATCGCTGAATACTTTTGAATCTGTTCATACCAGAGTTTATTCGTTTGTACTCGTTATACCAGCTAGTAATATTTTTTACCCCCTTGTACCAACGTGTAAATGTTGGTATCCCTCGTGCGAATAAGTATATGGTTTGTACCAGCTAGTAATCGTTTCTATATCCAAACGAATGTGTATAACGGTCGTACTCGCGGTAAACCATCACATGCAGACTGGTTCATACCGCTAAGAAAGAATAAGAACAACAGCATACATTTTTAATTGTTTAAATTAAAAACTTGCATTATTGTACCCACCCATATTTACTTTTATTCATTTCTATCCATTTGGACAGATGTGAATATCGCTTGTACCCAGGTACAAACCTTATGCAAACCCAAACCCCTTCATACAGACATGTATATCGTTTATACCCACGTGCCAACGTTTGTACCTGTCCATAACTAGCATTCATTTATTTTTACCCACGTGTAAACATTTGCACTGATCCATGTTTAGCATTAATTCATTTTTATCGTCGTGCAAACGTTTGCATCTGTTAATATATAGTATTTATTCATTTGTACCCACGTAAAAATGTTTGCACCTGTCCATATATCGTTTATAGCGCACCTGGCAACAACTACGATTCGTCGGTTTGAGCGAGCTCGTACGTTCTCGGGCGTCTCCGTTCCCGTTCGTGCGCTCCCATGCCTTCCCTGGCACGAGCGAGTGAGTCGACTACCAGCCGCCAGAGGGCTCACACACTTCAATACATTTGTTAAATTTTGTTTTGTACGTACTTTCGAAGATTATAAGTTAAAATAAATAATAATAGCTTAATAAATACCAGCGAGACTTTATTCCACGCGAAACATTGGTCCAGTCAAACTGGATTAAAAAATCTATTCGAAAAATACAGTCCACAAAACAGTGTCCAACGAGATATTCAAGCAAGATGGATACCGACGGTCTTCGGAAGGTACGCGGTACCATCAAAACAAAATTAACAAAGTTCATAAAAAAAATCGACAACGAGCAGAAGTCGGAACAATCGATCTCGAAACAATAAATCGAAGTGTATATCACGAGGTTGGACGAGATTCACGCAGAGTTCGTCGACGTGCAGCGGAATATCACCACGTCACAGAGTGGTGAGCCGACAGTTGCCGAAGCTACCCCTGAAGAAGAGTGAGGAAAAATACATCGGATTGAAAGTTTTGCTGAAAAAAATGTTGGCAAGGGTGGCTGCGCATAAACAAGACGAGGATCAAGAGTTCAAAGGCACAGCACTCACTCGAATATTACAACAATCGGAAATCATGCAACAATTTTCGAGTCGCAGCGGCGGAAATAACAGCAACGCTTCGCAAGCTGCTACGTCAAACAACGAGGCAATAACGGAGCTCGTCGTGCAACAAACCGAGCTGCTACGACGCATTACGAACAACGGCGGTATCGTACGAAGAGAGTCGAACGTAAAGTTGCCAAACGTGGAACTTCCGACTTTCGACGGCCGCATCGAAGAGTGGAAGCGATTCGCAAAAACATTTCAATCGCTCATCCACAACAACAACGACATCCCGGCGATTCAAAAATTCCAGTATCTGGTCACGTCTCTCTTTGATTCAGCCGCAAAAATCATCGAATCTATGAAGTTGACTGGTAAAAACTACGAAGTCGCTTGGAACCTGTTAAAAAGGCGTTCTGACGATCCGCGAGCGATAAAAAAGAAACACACCCAGTGTTTATTCATCATTCCGAGATTAGGGATAGAGTCTTCGAGTGCCATCCGAGAATTGGTCGACTATAAGAATTCTCAAATCTATAGAATTGCGGACAGATTCCTGGGACGAGTTAATTATCCACTTGATCGAGGCTAAGCCCGACGACAAAACGCTTCGCGCATGGGAGCCGAGTGGGGAGTCAACCGATGGACACCTTGACACTCTCACCTAATTTCTGGAAAAACGTTGCCGAACGCTCGAGCGTATCAAGGCACGAACAAAACAAAGGGACGGCTCAAGCACGAGTGAGACGGAAAAAAAAACAAGCCAAGATCCGCTGCAAAGCAAAAACAGGACAAGGTGAGACAGCAACGAGTGTCGCAACCGCAACAAGCCGCGTCAAGTGTTTGTGCGATGGAAAGCATCAGCTATATCGATGCGGGAACTTTCTCGCGATGCCCATCAACGCGAGACTTAAAGAAGTTCAACGATTAAAACTCTGCACCAATTGTTTACAGAACGATCACTTTGTCAAGGCATGCAAAATGGGATCGTGCAAAACATGCTCGGAGCGACATAACGCACTGCTTCATGGCAACCGGGCAGAGGGAAGCACCAACAAGACGGATACCAACGTCCCTGTTCATCATGCGGCGAGCTGCGCCAAGAAGAAGTACGTTATCATGATGATGGCGGTGGTCAGCGCAGCGCGAGCCAACGGATAGAATGTTGCAATCCGTATCCTTTTAGATAGCGCAACCGAAGCTAATATTATCACGCAAGCGGTGTGTAACAAATTAGGCGTTAAAAGGAATAGGGCTTCAGAAATCGTCACGGGTTTAAACGAGATGGAGAGTCAAATCTCTGAGAGTTGCGAAGTCGTTATTAAGTCGAGACATTCGAATTACAAAGTGAACGTACATTGTTTCGTCGTTCGGACAATAATGAAAGAATTGCCATAGTACAGATCGATCAAAACGCGATTTACGTTCTATCAAATGTCAAGCTCGCGGATATCGGTTTTCACAAGCCAGACGCGATCGACATGCTTGTTGCCGCGGAATGTTTCTTCGATTTATTAGAACCAGAATAAATAGAACTCGGGCAAAATCTTCCGGTCTTAAGGGGTAAGGCCACTGTACATTTTTTGAAAAATCGATTCTTTTTTATTGGCTTAAAAAATAGTTTAACCCCTCTAGAATAAGAAAAAAAGGTCCTGTGTAACACAGCGCACAGTAAAGAGCGATTGATTCTTCATAAGCGACGATTTTTGCGTGTTTTTCGTGATTGACGAACTAAGCATTTATTACGGCTTAGCAATCCGTCGAAAT
>JAPYZI010004482.1:0-15710 GCA_030523105.1 Ophioninae sp. A BG-2022a
AATCTGCCGGATTTCGCCGTTTTTGACCGCAAAATCGCGAGATAGGCTAAGAATCTGTCTCGTTCACACAATTCGACTCTTTTGCCGACGAAACATGCATTTTAGCGTAGATTTCGCTGGAAAACCACTTTGACGCTATTGTAAGGGATTTTCATTGTAAGTGCCACGAAAAACGAAAATCGGAGAGAAAGTGCGAAATTTTAGCGTACATTTCGCTGAAAACACCACTTTGACGCTATTGTAACGGATTTTCATTGTAAGTGTCGCGAAAAATTGAAATCGCTGAGAAAGCGCGAAAATTCGTCCGATTTCGCCCTTCGTGACCCGAAAATCGCGAGATAGGGGAAGAAGCTGTCACGTTCACACATTTCGACGTTCTTTCAGACGAAACATGCATTTTAGCGTAGATTTCGTTGAAAAAAACACTTTGACGCTATTGTAATGGATTTTCATAGTAAGTGCCACGAAAAACGGAAATCGGAGAGAAAGTTCGAAAATCTGCCGGATTTCGCCCTTTTTAACCGCAAAATAACGAGAAAGGGTAGGAATCTGTCATGTTCACACAATTCGACTTTTTTCGACCAACACATGCATTTTCGCGTAGATTTCGCAGAAAACACCACTTTTACGCTATTGTATCGGATTTTCATTGTAAGTGCCACGAAAAACGAAAATCGGAGAGAAAGTGCGAAAACCTGCCGGATTTCGCCCTTTTTGACCGCAAAATCGCAAGATAGGGTAAGAACCTGTCACGTTCACATATTTCGACTTATGTTTCGATCGAAACATGCATTTTAGCGTACATTTCGCTGAAAACACCACTTTGACGCTATTGTATCCGATTTTCATTGTAATTGTCACGAAAAACGGAAATCGGTGAGACCGTGCGAAAATTCGTCCGATTTCGCCCTTTTTGACCGCAAAATCGCGAGATAGGGTAAGAATCTATCATGTTCACTCAATTCAACTTTTTTTCGAAAGAAACATGTATTTTCGCGTGGAGATTGCCAAAACCACCATTTTGACGATAATGTAACGGATTTTCATTGTGTCACGAAAAACGGAAATGGGAGAGAAAGCGCGAAAATCTGCCCGATTTCGCCCTTTTTAACCGCAAAATCGCGAGATAGGGTAAGAATCTGTCACGTTCACACAATTCGACTTATGTTTCGATCGAAACATTCATTTTAGCGTAGATTCCGCTGAAAACACGACTTTGACGCTATTGTAGCGAATTTTCATTGTAAGTGCCACGAAAAACGGAAATCGGAGAGAAAGGGCGAAAATCTGCCCGATTTCGCCCTTTTTGACCGCAGAATCATGATAAACGGTAAGAATCTGTTACGTCCACACAATTCGACGTTCTTTCGAACGAAACATGCATTTTTGCGTAGATGTCGCTGAAATCATCACTTTTGTGGGGGCAGCACTCTTGTAATGCTACCAACCTTAGGTATTGTTACATGGTTGGTTACCCTGGCGAAGACCCGATTTCCGGTGCAGAGAGTATCTCGTTCCGGGACGCGTACAAAAAGAGAACGAAAATACATCCGCGTACCATTCGTCCTGTTAATCCCAAATATCGGTGTCAATCCAAAATAAAATCGTAACATAAGGATAACACGTCTAGTATAAATTGATTGTCGGCTAAACAAAAACCCTACAAATTGGTGACCCCGACGTGATCTCGATTTTTTCTACACACGACGCCAACCACGTGCAAAACTCTTCGCCGCGACTTGCCGAATAAGGCGAATTACCCAACATGTTCAATACTCCCGTGGGGAAAAGTCATCCTTCGGCACGGGATCCTGACGATGCCCAACTACGAGGTCGAGAAAATACGGACGAGACCAACACAACAAAGACGCCGCTCCAAGGGCCACACGTTGCACCTTCGACGCCCGCGTCACGCCTCTTCGACAGTGAAACCGCGGGAACGAGTTTCCCTGCGATCGAAACTTCGAGATATCTTCCTCCAGGACCTTTCCCAAATATCGGTATGCCTGGAGAAATAGCACAATCTCTTTATACACGCAACGAATCCGACAGGCGTCTTGACCGAATCGACAAGGACGAAATTCCGAACTTTTGGTCCTCTCGCCCTGTCACATGGTTCAATCATCTCGAAGTAACTTTCAAAAGTAAAAGAATTACCGCGGACTCTACAAAGTACGCCGCTATTATAACAAAACTTAGCGATACAACCATCGACGCTGTAGAGCACATCATCAACGATCCTCCAACCTGCAATGCCTATGACGCCATTAAAGAAGCCCTTTTAAGACACTACTGTGTCTCGGAGGAAACTGAATTTCGCAGGTTGGCCTCTGGATTGCAACTCGGGGGTAGGCGTCCTGCGGAACTACTCAACGAGATGCGTCGCCTTAGCAAGAAATCGGTCGACGAGAAGTTCCTAAGAGCCCTATGGCTAGACCGACTTCCTCCCGGTGTCCAAGTCGCATTGGCAGCCGCAGACCAACTAGACCTCAACAATCTGGCTAAATTGGCAGACAAAGTGATGGACATTCAGCGTCACGCATCCGAAGGCCAAGTTTTGACTGTTGCGGCCACCGACAACAAGGACATGATGACCCAACTGCAAAATCAGGTAGCTGACTTAGCTCGGAAATTAGAAACGGCTTTGTCATGCATTAATCCAAAAAGTAGACAGCGGCGACCTCGCAGTATCACGCCGGCCAGATCAAAGAGCCGAGAGCGCCTGTTGAAACCCGATGAACCTCCGGTTTGCCGGTTTCATAGGCAATTCGGAGAAAAGGCGAGGAAATGCGTGCCTCCCTGCATTTGGTTGAGAAATCCGGGAAACGAGCCTTCCTATCAGTAGATTCGGCGACTACAGACAGGGATACCGCTCGACGTCGAATGTTCGTTCACGACAAAAACACGGGAATTTTTATCCTCATTGACACAGGAGCAGTTGTTTCGGTGTTACCACCGTCTCAGACAGAACGATCAAGTAAGACTAATCTGTACCTGTACGCAGCTAATAGTGGTCGTATCGATACATACGGAGAACGCGGTATCTCCCTCAATATTGGACTACGTCGTCCGATCGACTGGATCTTTATTATCGCGGACGTGCCATACCCAATCCTCGGAGCTGATGCGATCTACTATTTCGGACTCATCGTCGGTCTACGGAATTGTCGACTCACTGATTCGGTAACGGGCCTAAGCTGCAGAGGAATATTTGAACCTGCGCCCGTTAACTCCATAACAACGATCGAACCGAACTCTCGGTACACAGAGCTGCTTCAGGAGTTTCCCGAACTTTTAGGCAGCCCGTCGAACCGTAGTGGCAGCAAACACGAGGTTCGGCACTTCATTCAGACCACGGGTCCTCCATGCGCCGAACGCGTTCGCCCACTCAGACCGGATCGCCTCAAGAGCGCTAAAGAAGAGTTCAGCCTCATGCTAAAAATGGGCTACATCCGGTCCTCGAAGTGCCAGTGGGTGAGCCCGCTACACATGGCTCCAAAGAAAAATGGGGATTGGCGCCCGTGTGGCGATTACAGAAAACTAAATGGACAGACAATTCCGGATCACTATCCTATAGCCCTGCTCCAGGACTATTCGTCGATTCTACCTGGTAAGACGATTTTTCTACGATCGACCTAAAACGTGCTTTCCACCACATTCCAGTAGCAGAGGAAGACATTCCAAAAACTGCCGTCATCACACCATTTGGCCTATTTGAATTCGTCTGCATACCGTTCGGGCTCCGAAATGCAGCGCAGACCTTCCAACGTTTCATTATCATGGTGTTGAACGGCTTTGTATATGCGTACATCGACGATCTCCTCATTGCTTCGTCTTCTCGTGAAGAGCACATGGGTCGTCTCCGAGCGGTTTTCGAACGGCTTTTGAAGTACGGCCTCTGTATTAATGTCGAGAAAAGCATTCTTGGGTCCGAAGTTGTAGACTTCCTAGGATTTCGTATATCGCTCAAAGGATCGACTCCACTACCGGGCCGAGTCCAGGCCCTTTTGGACTACAAAAAACCCGGGAAAATAGTAGACCTTCGACGATTTATCGGGGCGACAAACTTCTATCGACGCCATATGAAGAATGTTGCTTCCGTTCAAGCACCGCTCAATGACCTACTAACTGAGTCGATCAAGAACGATCAGCGACCAGTCCCGTGGAATCCAGAAGCGGAAGAAGCGTTCGCAAAGACCAAAACTCTTATCGCAGAATCAGCATTGCTAGCTCACCCTGTCACATCAGCAGATCTACGATTAGTAACTGACGCGTCCGGCACAGCCCTCGGAGCAACGTTGGAGCAGAAGGTTAGTGACGAATGGGAACCTCTTGGATTCTTTTCAAAAAAACTTTCGCCAGCACAGCGAAACTACAGAACGTACTACAGGGAACTGACTGCTGTCTACGAAGCCATACGTTACTTCCAACACTGGCTAGAAGGAAGGAATTTTACCATTTGGACCGATCACAAACCTTTGACATTCGCATTCCAGAAACGTAGCGACAAAACTAGTTCGCCTAGGCAAATTCGTCAATTAGGATTCATTAGTCAATTCTCCACTGAAATGCAATACATCAAAGGGAGCAATAACAGAGTGGCGGATGCACTCTCACGGGTAGACGCCCTCCGATTTCCAACCGTGATCGACTTTACCGAGCTTTCCAACCTGCAAAAAGACGACGAGGAGCTGAATAAGCTCTTGAAGGAAAATTCGACCTCGTTGAAGCTGCAAAAGCTAACGTTTGGACCGGATCACAGAGCAGTCTACTGTAACGTCTCGACCCATGACATCAGACCGTTCGTTCCAGAACCTCTACGTCGTCAGGTGTTCGACGGCTTCCACCATATGTCTCACCCGAGTGGCCGCGCTTCTTGCAAGCTTATCGCTCAGCGATACATTTGGCCCTTGGTGAACAAAGACATTGTCGGATGGGCGCGGAACTGCATACCGAGCCAAAAATCAAAGATTGGTCGACACACTCACATGCAAGCCGCGTCATTTCAGGAGCCTGATGCTCGCCTCGACCATGTGCATGTCGATCTAGTTGGTCCGTTACCAGAATCCTAAGGGAATCGGTATTGCATGACCATGATCGATCGATTCTCAAGATGGCCCGAGGCTGTGCCTATCAAGGACATAACTGCAGAGACCGTGGCTGCGACATTCTTCACCTCCTGGGTCTGCAGACTTGGATCACCGAAGATCGTGACGACGGATCAAGGATCTCAATTCGAAAGCGCGCTGTACACCTCCTTACTACAAATGGTCGGCGCAAGAAGGATTCGGACCACGGCTTACCATCCCTGGTCGAACGGGTTGATAGAGCGTTGGCATAGATCCCTAAAATCGTCCATAATGTGCCATCAAGAGGCTGATTGGACTAAGATCTTACCAGTCGTCATGCTGGGTTTGAGGACCTCATATAAAGACGAATTAAAAGCTTCTCCAGCCGAATTCTTGTACGGAACAACACTAAGGATTCCGGGAGAATTCTTTACACACGAGGACCCTCCGGAAGATCCGAACTTCTTCCTCGAGGATTTTCGTACGCACATGCGAGCTGTCAAGCCTGCTCCAGGTTCAAACCACTCTCGACGCAAAACGTTTCTCTACAAGGACTTATATTCGTGTTCACACGTTTTCCTGCGACTAGACGGTGGAAAAAAGGCATTAGACCAGCCCTATTCTGGACCTCACGAAGTCGTCAAGAGGATCGACGATCGTGTGTTCACGATTAAAGTAAACGGACGGGAAGTCAACGTCAACGTGGAACGTTTGAAACCTGCGCATATTGCAGACACCGTTCTCGACGACGAGGCGGTGAACACTGGCCACGCGCTACTCCGGACGTATCCGTCACCAAAGGAAAAAAGAAAATTAATAATTAAAGTCTGAACCAAATAGTTCCTGTGTACTCTGATGCTCAAAGGGTAGTGTCTATATTCGTATTTATCTATATTTTTATATATTCGCTTTCACTTCGATAAGGGGGGAGTATTGTGGGGGCAGCACTCTCGCAATGCTACCAACCTTAGGTATTATTACATGGTTGGATACCCTGGCGAAGACCCGATTTCGGGTGCAGAGAGTATCTCGTTCCGGGGCGCGTACAAAAAGAGAACGAAAATATATACGCGTACCATTCGCCCTGTGAATCCCAAATATCGGTGCCAATCCAAAATAAAATCGTAACATAAAGATAACACGTCTAGTATAAATTGATTGTAGGCTAAACAAAAACCCTACACTTTGACGCTATTCTAACGGATTTTCATTGTAAGTTCCACGAAAAACGGAAATCGGAGAGAAATTGCGAAAATCTGCCCAATTTCGCCCTTTTTAACCGCAAAATCACGAGAAAGGGGAAGCATTTGTCATGTTCACACAATTTGACTTTTTTTTCGAATAAAACATGTATTTTCGCGTAAATATCCGCAAAAACACCATTTCGACGGTAAATAAACGGATTGTCATTGTAAGTGACGCGAAAAACGGAAATTTGAGAGAAAGTGCGAAAGTCTGCCCGATTTCGCCCTTTTTGACCGCAAAATCACGAGAAAGGGTAAGAATCTGTCACGTTCACACAATTCGACTTATGTTTCGAGCGAAACATTCATTTTCGGGTAGATTTCGGCAAAAGCACCATTTTGACGATAATGTAACGGATTTTCATTGTAAGTGTCACGAAAAGCGGATATCGGCGAGAAATTTCGAAAATTCGTCCGATTTCGCCCTTACTGACCACAAAATCGGGAGATAGGGTATTCGCGATTTTGCGGTCGAAGAGGGCGTCGCGATTTTGCGGTCAAAGAGGGCGAAATCGGGCGATTTTTCGCATTTTCGAGCCGTTTTCCGTTTTTTGTGTCACTTACAATGATAATCCGTTACATTAGCGTAAAAATGGTTTTTTTGCTGAAATCTACGCGAAAATACATGTTTCACTCGAAACATAAGTTGAATTGTGTAATCGTGACAGATTCTTACCCTTTCTCGTGATTTTACGGTCAAAAAGGGTGAAATCGGGCGAATCTTCGCATCTTCTCGCCGATATCCGCGTTTTGTGACACTTACAATAAAAATCCGTTACATTAGCGTCAAAATGGTGTTTTTGCCGAAATCTACGCAAAAATGCACGCTTCGTTCGAAAAAAAAAGTCGAATCGTTCCAATGTGAGATATTCTTACCCTATCTCGCGATTTTGCCGTCTAAGAGGGCAAAATCGGGCAATTTTTTGCGGTTTCTCGACGATTTCCGTTTTTCGTGTCACTTACAATGGTAATCCGTTACATTAGCATCAAAATCATGTTTTTGCCGAAATCTACGCTAAAATGCATATTTCGGTGGAAAAATGAGTCGAATGGTGTCAACGTGACATATTCTTACCCTATCTCGTGATTTTGCAGTCAAAAAGGGCGAAATCGGGCAATTTTTCGCGTTTCTCGCCGATTTCCGTTTTTCGTGTCACTTACACTGATAATCCGTTACATTAGCGTCAAAATGGTGTTTTTGTCGAAATATACGCGAAAATGCATGTTTCCATTTTTTTAATTTCACGGGTGAATAGAAAACATCCCCGCCTGCACTGCGCACGAAGAGACTAGTGGGATTTCGGAAAATTTATTAATTAAAAGAAAAAAAGGATCGATCCCAATAAATCATTTTTCCTATATTTGTTTTTTTTTTTTTTTGAAACCGTAATCCGAGCATCAAACTTTCAATCTTTTCCGTTGTCAGTAAATCCATTAGAATGGATAACGAAACTCGGGCTAATACCGCCGGGGCGGGACGCGACGTTTCATTTATCGAAATCGTAACCCCGGCCGATCTATCGGTGATACTTAGTGGGATCAATCTCACCAACAGGCTGGTGTCCATACCCGAGTTTGACGGGTCCTCCATACCTACCCCTCGGTGATTATTTGCGAGGCCGCGTTCGTACCACGAACTCAGATAGCCGAATTCGTACCGGGGGTATTGAGCAGGCTGAGAGGCGAGGCGCGCGCGTGCGTATAGGGCCAAAGAATTCGAACGGTCGAAGAGCTAATTTCGGTCCTTCGCGACGGGTTAAGCCAGCGTCGAAATTTTAACACCTGCTTAGGTAAGCTCTATGGGCTGAGGCTAAAACAAGGCGAAACACCCCGCAGCCTGTACCTCCGAATTCTCAGGTTAATGAGCCACGCTCGGACAGCCTGGAAGGAGGAGTTGGGAACAGATCCTCCCAAATGAATGTCGACCCGATAGCAACCCTGGCACTCGAATCATTCCGCCAAGCGTTACCGTCGCGATTAAACGAGTTACTTTATATCGCGAAACCCAAATCCCTACGGGAGCACTTGAGATGGTAGAGGATTTATCCTCGGATTCGTTAGCCGGGCCGACAGAACCGTCAATTGGAGAACGTCCGCGCGTAACCAGGGGAGACGCCCTAGCCGTAATGTCAAAACAGACTCAAGGGGTAGAGACTCGCCATCATCCTCACCCGCGAAACAGCTGGAGCCCACACGGGATCTACCACGAAGGGAGCCTTCACCCAGTTTTCGCAAACCCGGCCGGTTTGAAAACTTTAGGCCCTTCGGGATACTGAAACAGCGTGACAATTCCCCCATTAGACCCACTCGATCGAGGTCGCCTGAAGATCGAGGTGGCTGTGAGTTACGTTACTGTTGCCTCCGGGGTTCAGATTGTGGGTGCTGCCCTTGGAACCAGCGTACCCCCACGCAGTATCGTAAGGGGGGTGACTGTAACCACAGGTATTGCTGTGTTTGTACGGGTGGGTGCAGTTGTTACCCTTGGTCCGCCACTCGAAGATATTCTCGCGATGGGCGACCAATGACGTCTTCTCCCGGTAACGAACGAGGTCCGAGCCCGCAGCGCCAAGAGTCTTTAAACTCAAAGGGGGCTCGTCGTTCAGATACGGCGAGCCAGACTCTCCCAGTGAGCGAGAAACGGACTGTGAAATTCCAGGACAAACGACAATGAACCGATACCTCCGAACAGGTGCCCTAGTTGACGTTATAGACGCTCCGTCGGAAACCGAGGACGAGGTAATAACATTATCCGCGCCAGAGCTCGTCGACGGAGTTCAAAAATTTTCTTGTGATACCGGCTCGAGTTTAAATTTCATCAAATGGCATGCCCTCCGTAAAGGTGTTAAGGTTGACCCGAACAAATCGCGCGAGTACACCGGTCCTACGAATGAAATGGGGGTGTCACTGGGCACCGTAACCTTAACAATAAACGAACACCCTCATACCTTCCATGTGGTGAAGGAATTTGTGACGGAGAGCAATGGGCTTATCAGTAGACCGTTTATGCGTCGCGAAAAGGCCGAAGTGTCATTTCATCATAATGCTCTTGTCATGATGAGCGATCCTATCCGCCCGCGACCATTTCTGACAGGTGAATCGCCGCGAATTAACGCGGATAAGAAACCTCCTGCGCCTAGCAAGAAAATTTTTACTATTAAAGCTCGCACGCGAAAACCTTTGCCCGTCGAAGTTACCAACCCGGAGCTCTTAGAAGGCTATTTACCACGAATAAAAACCGAACCCGGACTGTACATAGGTAATGCACTTGTATCGCAGGAAAACGGGGTATGCCATGTCCTCGCGATAAACACGCTAACTCATGACGTGGACATCGAAGTTACACCACAAGAAATCTTGCCCTTCGAATTTTACCCCGTGGGCATAAGGACAGCGATTCGTCGGGCGACGAGGCATCGCCGCCCCGAGATCGGGTAAAAGCCGTCATGGAAGCATTACGCTTGGACGGATTAAATAACCTCGAGCGCGCTCACGTCCGTAGAATCGTGGAAGAAGACCCGTCACGATTCAAATTACCCGGCGACAGTTTACCCTGTACAAATCAAGTCGCACATCCAATACTAACCGAAAACGACTTACCGGTAAACACACCACAATACAGATTTCCGCCCATACATCGAGATGAAGTCGAAACATAAATCGGCAAGAAACTTGAGAATGGAGTAATCACACCATCGCAATCCCCGTACAATTCCCCAGTATGGATTGTACTCAAAAAACGCGACTCTCAGGGTCGACCGAGGATGCGCATGGTGATAGGTTTTCGGAAACTGAACGAGAAGACCATAACTGACGCCTACCCACTGCCTAATATATTCGATATATTGGACCAGTTGGGCCAGGCTCAGTACTTCTCAACCTTTGACCTGGCGAGTGGCTTCCAACAGATCCCACTGGATCCACGGGACAGACCCAAGACCGCGTTCTCGACACCGAACGGTCATTATGAGTACGTTCGTATGCCTGAGGGTCTAAAAAACGTGCCTGCGACTTTCCAGCGATTGATGGATAGTGTGCTTCGAGGTTTGCAAGGTGCCGGGTTATTCGTATACCTTGACGACATCGTTGTGTTCGCTCGATCGTTGGAAGAACATGGCGTAAAAGTTCGCCGATTAATGTCACGATTGCGAGATGCGAATCTCTTTTTAGAACCTGACAAGTGCGAATTCCTCAGGAGAGAAGTTTGTTATCTCGGACACATCCTTGGGCGGGACGGCCTGCGGCCCGATCCCCGAAAACTTGAGGCTGCGAGGCGTTTTCCGACGCCGAAATCGGCAAAGAATATCCGGCAGTTCCTTGGACTCGCGGGATATTACCGGAGATTCATTGAAAATTTCTCCGGTCGCGCAAAGCCTCTATCCGACCTCTTGAGGAAGGGTAGACCTTTCGAGTGGCGAAGTGCACAGCGACGAAGTTTCAGAGATCTACGAAAAACTCTGTGCACGAAACCCATACTCCAGTTTCCTGATTTCAACCGACCTTTCCAGCTTACCACGGACGCGTCAGATTATGCGGTCGGGGCAGTGTTAAGTCAAGAGCACGAAGGCTTTGACTTCCCAGTAGCCTATTTTTCCCGCATACTCCTCCCCGCCGAGGTAAATTATGGAACGACAGAGAAAGAGTGTCTCGCCATAATAAAAGCTTTGGAACACTATCAGCCGTATTTATATGGCCGGAAATTTAAGCTCGTTTCTGACCACGAGGTACTAAAATGGATCGGCTCCATGAGTGATCCAGGCAAGAGGTTGGTGCGTTGGAGACTGAGCCTCCAAAATTATGATTACGAGTTTGTTTACAAACCCGGAAAACTGAACACCAATGCAGACGCTCTTTCTCGTAACCCGATAAACCCGTTATCATCGGAATCTAGCGAATCGGAAGAACTCGATCGCCCACTGATGGTACTCCCTATAGAAAACGTGAGACCCCGCGGGAGACCCAGACTCGGATCCGCGCCGATCAGACCGGCCGCGGAACAAAAAAATCCAAAGCACCCCACTCCTATCGGAGGGAGCCCCATCGCCCTGCGTACGCGTCGACTAACAGCTGATCCGAACGCGGCACGCTCGGCACCGAAGTATGTAGACTCTTCGGGGACGAGTGCGGAAGAGGAAACGCCTCCAATACAGCGACTCAACCGTAGCATGCTACCTACCCCCTCCTCCCTACGAAGAGAAGAATTCTCAAACGGCCAGTACAGCTGACCGATAAGAACCTTTGCCCACCACCAGCGGCCGTGGACGTGAGACCCGCAACGAAATATGTAGGTCAAAAGGTTGTCCCCGTCCAAGGTCCCCCTAGTGATACGCAAGGCAGTACGCCAGTGGAAGAGTTTGCCCCAGACGTGAACAAATCAATTCACGAAGAGCTGCAACGCACCTTTGGCAAATTCAACAAGTCGTTGAAACACCTCGAAGAAAAATTTTGCGAGAATCAGGATCAATGCACTGATGCAATCGAGATATCGTTGCCCAAACACCTTTCAGATGGCGAGGAGGTCGACGAAACTACCCGCGAGATACTTAATGACTTGGATCCTATAACAGATAGAGATGATCCTATAATAGATAGAGATGATCATGTACTTCGCCAACGGCTGAAGAAACTAACCGAACGGCACCAACAAATTACAGAAGAAGAACTCTTGCGAAGAGTCAGCTTCATAGGGCGCCGGTATTCACGCGGGAGTGAGAGAGATAGCGAGGCGGACGACGAGTGCGAGAAACACGAAGCGTCGAATGCGGCCCCTCCGGAGTCGACGGGCAGCAACCTCTGCTCGAACGCTATGTTGCCTCTCTCTCCCTCGCGCGTACCGCCTGGTGGCGCGTCGCCATCAAGGCCGCGGGTCGAATTTCACCCGACCGGCCACGAGGCGATCGCGAGGCCTACTCCCAAGGGGGACAAGGAAAGATTTACAACCATGTCTCCAAAACATGATCACTCACAAGCAAAGGCTCAAACAGATCAGCTGACGCCTTGCAAGGGGATAGTCGACCCATATTACTAACCGAAGTTCAATGAATCCGACGTACCAAACCCAAAATGGAATTCCTCTTCTAGAGAAATTCACTCGAAAATTGTCGGAGACCGCGAAAATCTCACGTACCGGAGAGACAACTATGTACACTTTATCTCTGCGGACGGCGAGTTGACCACCCTGAACGGTAAATTATTATCTGATCTGGGACTGATCAACTCGGAGTCCATACGAGAAAAAGATCTGGCGGTTGGACAAATTGCTGTGACGCAGTATGGACAACACCGAATTTTTAGCGTAGTAATAAAAATCCGGTATTATGACGTCACCGACTTCCATACCATCAGCGACACCTTGAGGACCCTCGAACGAGAAATGGGTCGATTGCAGGTAAAATCATTCCGCATATCCCGTCAAGGTGACTTCACAGACGAACTTGCCGCCGAAGAGTTCCTTCTCCTAATCTATTCTCTTTTCGAGGAAAAGGGGATAAGTATATCAATCTGCTACGGAAATATACAAATTCCTCCGCCAGATTCAAGGGAGTCAATTATCAAGGAGCTGCACTCGAGCCTAATCGGCGGTCATAGGGACGTCACCAAGACCTATCGGCGAATCCGAGAACGATTTTACTGGCCAACACTAAAAAATGACGTCCAGAATTACATTCGCCGATGCAAGGGCTGCCAAGAGCAGAAACTCGTCCGTGCAAAAACCCGTGAGCCCATGCTTTTAACAGACACCCCGGCAGACACATTTGATAAGGTATCCCTTGATACCGTCGGTCCATTGCCTATATCGCCACACGGGAATAGGCATATACTGACGATGCAGGATAGTTTATCAAAATACTGCCCCGCTGAACCGATTCCCGATTTAAAGGCCACCACCGTTGCAGAGGCAATACCGCGTCGGCTCTATAACCAGTTCGGAGCCCCTCGGGCAATCTTAACCGATCGGGGAACGGCATTCACGAATGGGTTATTGCGGGAAATCTCGAAAATTTACAAGATTAACCATACCACTACATCTGGTTACCGTCCGCAGACGAATGGTGCTGACTGGGACCGTTTATTACCCTTTGTCGAATTTTCCTATAACACCAGCGTACACGAGGCAACGAACTTTACCCCGCACGAAATCGTGTTTGGAAAAACAGCCCGGCAGCCGAGGGAATTCCCCTCCGAGGAGCGGCTCGCCACGAGCGGCTCGTTCCTCACAGAGCTCATAAAGCGGCAAAATGAAATCCGAGAGATCGCCGGGAAATCCCTAAACCAAGCAAAAGAACGCTCAAAGAGTTATTACGATCCTAAATGTCACCCTTTCGAAGGAAGGGTCGGGGATCGGGCGTATGTTTTAAAGGAACCTCGGAAGGGAAAGTTTGATGCTCAGTATCACGGTCCCTATAAAATAATATCAATTACCGATAGGAATAATGTCGTTCTCGAGACGGAAATCGGCGAGCGATTCACGAAGCATATAGACAAGGTCAAACTAGCCTATGTGTAATTGTATTAATAGCCAAAATGCTGACTACGGTTCTCTGCATCTACTCCTTCGTCGGTCGTGGAATGGCCGACTCAACATCGAAGAGCCCGTATATCATCAACCGACTCGAAGAAAACGCTGGAATCTACTACGAATTACGAGCACCGATACAACTACAACGAGCTGACTGGAGAGTGACGTTATTCATTGACATCGCCGAATTCATCGCGCCCTTTCCAAAGGACAGCGAAGCGCTTCCAGAAACACAACGGGAGTACCTCAAACGTAACCCCGAGGTGGCCTGTGAGGAATTATTGCGTAGGCCTTGTACGTTATCCAGGCTACAACGTGCCCACGAGTTAACCAGTGATCTGTGGGGAATGGGAACGAGGACGACGCGGATGACCTGTCCTCCCAAATAGATCTTCTGTTCCAGGATCAGCAGGAATTAACCCATCTCCAAGAAAAACAAATGCACATCCTGAACTCGAGACTACATAAACTGCAACGCGAACACTTCGAGGAAAGCCAACGAGTCGACAACGTATACCAGCTCGTATCTCGGATGCACGGCGAGCTTAGTGCACTTGCCAACGCATCTGCCGCCGCTTACTACAATTTAACGCTCGCGAATTACGGAAATAGGGTCGCAGATAAGATCGACAACTATATACGGGCATGTGAGAAATATGTTTCCGTGATCGGGTCCGCAATCAACGGGAAATTTGACCCCGACAGTATATCACCAAGACAGTTACGAACCATAGTCGAGGAGACACAGAGCCACTCGGGGGGGCTCGAATTTCCTTACCCAATAGAGCACATACATCCAAGTGATATAGGAAATCTGGTCTGGACTGACGTAACGTCCCATGACCATCGAGTCATAATCGTTGTACATATCCCACTCTTAGACCCTACACCGTACGATCTCTACCGGATAATCGGGTTCTGCCATTGGACTCCGGCAGCGGGCATTTTCCGTGGACCTCGGCGAAAACCCCCATCGAACCGAAGGCGACTTAGCCTAGCTCGGGTCGATGCGGGAAAGGCCCAGTTAGTTCCGATCGGTCCACAGTTCGCTCCTGGAGTCGAGCAAAACTCCTAATTTTAGCAGCACTCGCGGCGGTGTAATAAGTCCAGGCTCATCAGCCGGCAGACCCGCACAGAGGCGTTAGTCTAAATTAGTATTTTATATCTATTCAAATCCATTTCCATTTTTCTATTATCACGCGTCCTCTCTTGCGAGAGCGAGAGTGGACGCGTGACGACACCTCGATTGTAAGTATTCAATAAACCTTAAATATTTCTGAACTTTATCCCCTCAATGATTTGCTGGACTTAAAGTTTTATTTAAGAACCCCTCCTGAAATCCCGTTAGTCTGGAGTGCCGGGCCCGTATGAGACGTGCGGCAATCCCAAAATTACCTAGGAACATTTAGAGCCCAACAAAGAATAATTAATTAAACATCCCTTCCGGACGTAACAACGGCATTAACATCAAAGTCTTCTGACTAATCCAGTTGCATTCAGATAGTCTCTCAACAGTATCCGCCGCAATAAGATCCAAGTCTCCTAACTAATTCCGTGACAATCAGATCTATCGATCGAATCCAACTTACTATTCTTTTATTAATTCAATTCAATTATCCATTGTATACACGAAATCCGAACGCGATTACGAACTCTACGCATACTAACGCGCATTCACACATCTGTAACTCTTTCAAAATCTCGTGCGTGTATATTCGACTCCGCTACTAGTGAGCGCATCGGGGCACCAGCGAACGCCCTTGTTTATACGACCGACAACCGAACACTTGCGAGCGTCATCTGATCCGTAGCGAGCGCACACGTACACACCACTTTCGACACAACAGACAAATGTAAGCGACATATCATTTTCATTTATTG
>JAPYZI010004483.1:0-13415 GCA_030523105.1 Ophioninae sp. A BG-2022a
GGGGGTGGTTTTTTTTTTTTTTTTTTTTTTTTTTTTTTTTTTTTTTTTTTTTTTTTTTTGGACCACGCTTTTTACGAATTATAAGAGGACACGATTTTTTTTATTCGTTTGCATGTCATTGTTTATTTCTTTACTCTTTTTTTCAGAGGTAAATGGAACACGCTTTTTTGGATTTTTTTTTAATCAGTTTTTTTTTTTTCGGGGCAACAGGTTTTGTATTTAGTTTGTGTAATTGATGTGAAATATAATAAGTAATTATTATACTGTTCGAGATAATAATTAGCTTATAAAATAATGATTAGTTTTTCGTTCTAAGCGACACGTGGATCGTAAAATCAAGAAATTTGAAGTTCTTATCGAAAGTATACTTTATTTTTTTGGCATTCTAAGGAAAAATTCCAGAGTTTCTTAGATATTTTCTTCCATTATTATTTAGTTTCTCATTTTTCGTTCTTTTTCATTTATCATTTTTTTTCTTTTCATTGTTCAGCCACATGAATCATAAAATCACGAAATACGATTTTTTCATCAATAGTATACTTTTTATCACCATTCGAAAGAAAAAATTCGAAATTTCTTCGATTTTCTTATTTTTTTTTCATTTATCGTTCTACAAGACAAACGGATCATGAAATCAGGAAATTCGAAGTTTTCATCAACGGTATACTTTTTATCACCATTCGAAAGAAAAAATTCGAAATTTCTTCGATTTTCCTATTTTTTTTTTTTCATTTATCGTTCTACAAGACAAACGGATCATGAAATCAGGAAATTCGCAGTTTTCATCAACGGTATACTTTTTATCACCATTCCAAAGAAAAAATTCGAAATTTCTTCGATTTTCCTATTTTTTTTTTCATTTATCTATCTACAAGACAAACGGATCATGAAATCAGGAAATTCGAAGTTTTCATCAACGGTTTAATTTTTTTTTTACCATTCCAAAGAAAAAAATGCAAAATTTGTTCGATTTGTTTTTTTTTTTCGTATTTCGGGTCACCCTGTAGACAAGTGGATATAAAGAAGCTGAGGAGTGAGGCCTTGAACCGGGGTCTCTCGTTACTTGGCTGGTCGTTCCGGCTCGGGCTGGACATTGCAATTTTCCGGCGGGGACCGCTCTTCTCTCGGTATCCACGAGGGCCCTCGTTTCGCGGATACTCGGTTGTATTCGAAGATGCGAAGAGCCGTACAGGCTCCTTCTTTCCGCGAAAGCGCTCGGCTCGCACTTTGCAACCCGCGAACGATGTGTTTATGCGCGATCATGTTCCAGACACGTTGGACCGTTACGTTGGACGAGCTATACGTGTATTTTCACGCACAGCCTCGTTTAAGGGTGTACCCGAGACATCTTCGTTGGTACATCGCTCGATGCGTACACTGACGCCTGTACGGATATATTTATGGGGTTTCGGACGGGTATTCTCGATGGCCAGCGAACTAATAATAGTGGGACAGCTTTCGGTGCCCGCGCTTCATTTGCAACCGGTTTCTCACAATTTTCACTGCAATTTTCACTGTGTCGTTCGTCGCTCTCTCTCCCTCTGTTTCTCTCTATTTTTTTTTATTATTATCGAATTATTTGATTTCTTATCTCCCTTTATTATTTTTATTCTATTTTTATTATTATTTCATTTTGTTTTATTTTTATTCTATTTTTATTATTATTTCATTTTGTTTTATTTTTATTCTACTTTTATTATTTATTTTTATTGTTATTATTATTATTTTTGTAACTTTATCTTTTACATTGTTTTATTTGTATTTTATGCTATGTCATTGCAACTGTTTGTGATTTTTTATTATTATTATTTTTATTATTTGGTTATTATTCTCACTGAATTATAAATTCGTGATTATTAATTATATATTAATTAACATGATAAAATCATCATCATCATCATCATTTCTATCTCTCTTATTAGTGCTTTTTTATTTTAACCTTGATTTAGTTTATTAATTTTGTAATTTTTTTTTAATTTTCTCATCATTGTTATTGAGTTGTTCCACGTATTTTTGAATTATATAGATCATTTTATTTTTCTTGTTTTTTTTTTTAATCGCTTTTTATGATTGAGTTTCTCAATTGATTGTTTAAAATTTTGTTATTCGTATTATTATATTAGTGTATTTATTTCTATGTTATTTATATTATTATACCGATAATATTGTACAATATAATATAATTTAAAAAATGGTACAATTTATTATTAATATGATATTTTATTAATAACCGTCGGACTTTTTTTTTTAATCAAAGACGTAGAACCGTGTGACGTCACTCGCGACGAGTCACGGAAATTTTTTGAATTTTCGTCGCGCCCAAATAATTCAATGAAATCGATCGTTCCATCTCGAAGCATAAGCGACGGAACGAATTTCCCTTAATCGTTATTCGCGTATCGAAAGACCTCGCTCGTACTTTTATTTCATTTATTTTTGTTTTTTTGTTTTTTTACTTTTTTCCTCGTTCGACGAGACTTTATTTATAGAGATCTCGAGGTTGCTTCTGTGTTTGCGTATCGAACGAACACGCGGGATGTAACGACAATAAACGACGATCAGCGAAATTATCCGCGGATATTGGATTCGCCCGACTCGCGTCTCATCGATTTCGCAAGATTTTCCACGACTGAGAATTCCCAGCGTCGCGACGACGCGAGAATACCATTTTTGACACAAAAATTTCTATTCTCGTCCCAATGGATTCGTTTTGGGTTTGTTTGGGTTAAGAACGACTTTCAACCGTCATTTTGGGTTTTGGGGTTGTTTCAACGGCCGTTTTGCCTTATGAGGTTGTTTCGACGGTCATTTTGGTCGTTGGGGTTGTTTTGACCGTCTTTTTGGCTATCAGGATTGTTTCAACTGCCATTTTGGTTTTTGGGGTTGTTTCAGCCGCCATTTTGGCTTTTGGGGTTGTTTCGACCGTCATTTTGGTTTTTGGGGTTGTTTTGACCGTCTTTTTTTGGCTATCAGGATTGTTTCAACTGCCATTTTGGCTTTTAGGGTTGTTTCAGCCGCCATTTTGGCTTTTGGGGTTGTTTCATCGGCCATTTTGCCTTATGGGGTTGTTTCGACCGGCATTTTGGTTTTTGGGGTTGTTTTTACCGTCTTTTTGGCTATCAGGATTGTTTCAACTGCCATTTTGATTTTTGGGGTTGTTTCAACGGCCATTTTGGCTTTTGGGGTTGTTTTTACCGTCTTTTTGACTATCAGGATTGTTTCAACTGCCATTTTGGCTTTTGGGGTTGTTTCAACGGCCATTTTGGCTTATGGGATCGTTTCGACCGTCATTTTCGTTGTCGGGGTTGTTTCGATCGTCATTCTCGTTGTTGGGGTTGTTTCGACCTCCATTTTGGCCTTAGCGTTTAATTCGGATTGAAATCATCTTCCAGACGCCATATCGGATTTTGAGTTCCTTCAAGTACGTTCCGGCAACAAAAAAAAAACACTTTTCAATCGGCATTTTGTCTTTTGGTGGTGATCAGGTTGGTTGAAAATATTGTTAGCCCGGAGAATTGGTCGCGTGCGATGCGATCCCTCTCGGAGGACGGGAGGAGGTCAAGCACGGGGCAAAATTGTGCACCGGCGTGTGGGCAGGTTCGACCGTATTGAATGGGCGAAGGATGAGTAAAGGCATCATTAACAGCGCGACGGCCACAACAATCAGGTCATTGCGCGACGAGCTCAACCCTGACATTTCGTTCGTTCGATGACGTTATGAAACGATCTCGACGACGACGGCGACAACGACGACAGATCCACTCGATGTTTTTTATCGCCTCATAGGCGCGCGTCATTTTCTCTCGCACGTTCAACGTTCGGAGTGCATCACATTAGCATCCAACACTTTGAAAACAAGAAAACTCCACGGTTGTTTTTTTCGTTTCGTGCACGCGTGTGCAAGTTGAAAAAATATTTTTAGAATTTTTATCACGGAAGATGCTGAAGAAAATTCGATCAAAATTTTCGGTAAAGAAAACAGCACGTATTTTAAAAAACGGACTGCTAAAAAGGCAGGCTTTAAAAAATAATGTTAAAAAAAAAACAGCCTATTAAAAAAAACAACCTGTTTAAAAAAGCAGCCCTTTAAAAAAGCCTATGTAGCCTTTTTAAAGGCTGTTTTTTTTTAATTATTTAAATGCTTATTTAAATGCTGTTTTTTTTTAATTATAAAACAGCATTTAAAAAACAGCGTTTGTAAAAAAGCTGCCTTTGAAAAAAATAGCCTATTAAAAAAATAGACATTTTAAAAAAAGCATCTTTTAAAAGCAGCCTTGAACAAAAACAGCATTTTTAAAAAAGCAGCCTTTTAAAAAAAAGCAGCCTTTAAAAAAACATCCCTTTTAACAAAAACAGTATTTTAAAAAAAGAGCCTTTAAAAACGCAGCCTATCAAAAACAAGAGGCTTTTAAAAAAACAGCCTTTTAAAAAAACATAAATTTTAAAAAACGTAGTCGTTTTTCGATGAAAAACAATCTTTTTCCGATTAAAAGAAAATTCATCATGAAATCGATCGAGAGTGGCTGCAGTTGGGGCACCGATCCAAGGAAGTCCGCGATCAAGTTCGAGCGCGTACGCGAGCCTCGGGTCGTTAATTTGTCCACCGGAGAAAGTTGATAATTGCTCGCGGACGAACAAACCGGGCGAAGAAGAAAAAGGGTCGAAAATAAAATTAATAAGAAATAAAAGAAAAAACAGGATACGAAAAAGACGAAGTTATCGGAGCCGGAGAACGGGGCGATCTGGTTTTATGTGGGTCACTTTGCCTCGCGCGTGCGTACACCTTCTACGGTTTGAAAGAGCTACTCTGGCAATTGCTTGCGAGAAATTTCATCGAAACACGGAAAAAGTTCGAAAAATCCGAGGTATTGGAGTCCGGCATTTTTTTATGACTTTGTAGAGGCGATTTTGAATTTTTTATAAATTTAGATATGTTGGTAGGAATATTTATATCATTATTATAATATATTTATATATATATATATATATATTATTGATATATTCTATTCATATACCAATACATTCAAATATATTAATATTTAATATAATGAATGCATAAATTATATAATATACGCGATGCGATATAATAATGTATTTTAATATATCGAATAAATATATTTAATATATTAATATTTGATATAATCGATAACATTATATCAATACGATGGACACGAACATCAATTGAATAATATATGTAATATAATGATATATTCTAATATATTAAATAATTAAAATATATTAATATATTATAATATATATATATATATATATATACACACACACACACACATATAATATATATTATTGATATATTCTATTCATATACCAATATATTAAAATATATTAATACTTAATATAATGAATGCATAAATTATATAATATACGCGAGGCGATATAATAATGTATTTTAATATATCGAATAAATATATTTAATATATTAATATTTGATATAATTGATAACATTATATCAATACGATGGACACGAGCATCAATTAAATAATATATGCAATATAATGATATATTATAATATATTAAATAAATCAAAATATATTAATATATCATAATATATTAGAATATATTATTATACAGCCAAATGGAAGAGACCAAATAAACCAAACGGTAATTGTGCGCCCTGTGAAATTGAACTGTCACAAGATCTCAAATTTTATGACGTTTATCGTTCACCGCCTTCTTGACATTTCCCCCCCCCCCTTGTGCTGTTTTTTTTTCTCTTTCGTTTCTTTTTTTCATTTCTGACTTTCCGTCCATCATTTTTCGTCGTCCTCTTTTTCTCTCTCTCTCTTTCTCGCGACTCTCCCCTGGTTTATTCCAGTCTGGCTGCCAATCAATCATTAAAGGTACCTGCGGCCCTTAATACCTGTCTTTAGTCCACGCGTTGGTCGACACACGAGGATCATTAAGTTGTATATCCGTAACACGAAAATTTTCGTACGCGGACTCCCGATGACGCAATACGACCTTCAAAGGGCAATTATCAGAAAATGATTTTATCGCTCGTAACGGAGATAACGAGCACGCGAGCCATCTTTTCACATTTAATTGTGGACTGATGTCATAATCGAACTATCCTTGTGTGAAACATCGAATATACGAAAAGAGATCTTCCGATAATAAAAAAAATATTTTTGTTACAAATATTAAATAAAAAATATTCATGTTAAAATAATGTAGTTTAAAAAATACTTTTACCTGACAATTATAATATAAAATATCTTGATGTAACAATCATTTAAAAAAATATATTTAAGTAACAACTATTAAATAAAAAAAAATATTTTTTTGACAATAATGAAATAAAAAATATTTACGTAACAACCATTAAATAAAAAAAAATCTTTTTGTGATAATTATGAAATAAAAAATATTTACGTAACAACCATTAAATAAAAAAAATATTTTTTTGACAATAATGAAATAACAAATATTTACGTAAGGACCATTAAATAAAAAAAATATTTTTTGTGATAATTATGAAATAAACAATATTTACGTAACAACCATTAAAAGAAAAAAAAATTTTGTTGGCAATAATGAAATAAAAAATATTTACGTAACAACCATTACATAAAAAAAATATTTTTTTGACAATAACGAAATAAAAAATATTTACGTAACGACCATTAAATAAAAAAAATATTTTTTTGACAATAATGAAATAAAAAATATTTACGTAACGACCTTTAAATAAAAAAAAATATTTTTTCGGCCATAATGAAATAAAAAATATTTACGTAACAATCATGAAATAAAAAAAGATTCACCCTACAATGACTAAATGAAAAAAAAATATATGTATATCGTTACACATGTCGAGTGAATAGTGCGAGGGAGCGCAAGGTCCCCTCAGTTACCATTAGTTCTTGGCCGAGGTGTAAAAGTTATTATCCGCGAGTGTAACGTCCCCTTATCCTCGTGTTGTCGAAGAGAACGTATGTGCGGGACCTCCAGCATGAGGGTAAAATAATGGGCCTCGAATTTCGGCCAAGGATTCGTCCGCCCAAATGGATTACGTACTAACGTAGTAGAGCACGATGTGTCCTCTCGCGGTGTGCCAGCTCGCACGAGCCCGCATCAAGAAAATCGTATCGTCCGCCACCGATACGAGTGACGCAAACGTCCCAGGGAAATGAAAAAAAAAGAAAGTAAAAAGGGAGCCACGAAAAGACTACCGGAATCCTATTTTTTTAATTATGACAAACAAATCCTCCAATAAGTAGAACGATCTCATTTTTATTTTTTTTTTTCGGAAATTTTCTTCGTTTATTTTTTTCTGGAATTTTTTTCGTCTAGGAATATTCCCTAGGGATACACAGAAGATTATGAAAATATTTTTGGATTATCAAAAACGATGGGGGAAAAATCAAAATTCATTAAAAAAATTAATTTATTCTATATTGATTTATTCTAAATGTATTAAATATTCATCTATTAAAATAGTTATTCATTTAATATATTAATTAATTAATACAAATATTTTGAAGCATATCGATGAGAATTCGTGTAAAAACGAAGTAATGGAATATTCTTCGTACGTTGATTAATTGAACTCGACAAAAATTAATCTTCTAGAATTAAGCTTGAATGACAAAATAAATGTTCAAAATCAATAGGAAAAATTTGTCAAAAATAAAATAATCGTGCTCGTCAGAAAAAAAAATGATTTATCTGGATCTAAAAATCAATTAATTATTATGTTTGAAAAAAAACTACCGCTACAAACCCAAACAAAAAAGAAAACGTACACAAATATTAACAAACAAAAAAAAAAACAAAAAAAAGCAGACAAGTTTTAAAAAAAACTACGAAAAAAGCTTCGATAAAATGAAGACAAAGTGGCGTATGTGCGTTCAATAATTACGCCACCCCCCCCCCCCCCCCCCCCCCCACCCAATTTCATTTTCACAAAAGCTTCACTGCGGTAAAATTATTGCCAAAAAAAATGTCTATTTTTATTTTTCATTTTTTTGGTTGATCGCGTTACGTCACAATGTTCCCTTTCACTCGACCAAAGGTAAAGATACCCACGTGGTGATCGAGGGAAAAAGAAACGGGGCGAAAGTGCGAGTGAATAGACGAGGAGTTTTACGATCCGCGGGATTCTCGGCGATAAGTGGGTGAGGAGTGGCGAAGAGAGGGAGGAGAAATACTGCAGGGAAGCTTTGACGTGACGACGACGACGACGACGACGACGAAACGCAACGGTTGGCAAAAGCTACGAAGCCGACGAGGGTGGCCGACTGGTATCGACCGCCAGAAAGAAGCTTTGCATAAACCTTTGCCTCACGCACACCTAACCTAACCCGAGCTTTTTTATCCGTGCGTCGAAGGGTTCGTTTCGCAAAGCGACGTTGCAAATTAAAAAAAAAAAATGATTTTTATTGCGACTTAAATTAATTAATATTAATTAATTAATTTAAGTCGCAATAAAAATCGTATTTTTTTTTATTAGATATTTATTTTATATATTTATATTTTAGATATTTATTCAAAATAATTTTTTTATATTTTTATATTTTTTTATAGATATTTTTTTTATAGATATTTATTCAAAATTTTGTTAATCGTATTCATATTTTCATTCAGTTTTTTGTTTCATATTTTATTTTTTTATTTAATAAGGAAATTGTTCTATATTGTGAGTTTTTAAATTAGAGATATTTTTTAAAAATGTTATATATATATATTTTTTTATGTTGTATGTACTTTTTTAAATTTTCAGAATTGTCGATTTTAAATAATACATTTTGTTTTTTTAAATATTATAATTTCTCGATAATTGCGAATAAACGAAATAACATTAACTCTCTTGCGATAAGTTTTCTCAATTCATGCACACTCGTTTTGACGTTTTCTGAAAAAAGAGAAAAACAAATCGTTTTTGGAATTATAAATTTCGAGTTCATGGAGAACAAACTGAATATTATTATTGAATAATTTAACAGTAATTGACTCAACCCCTTAATGAAACAAAATTAAGGGGCTAACTCAACCCCACCCTGAAACGAATTTTACACACCCTTTTTTTTTAGCTCGAAAACGCGGGGTGAAAAAACACGAAGCTTTTTGGGGAGCGTTTCGTTTCCATGAGGTTCGATGCCGTCTTCCTGAAACCGAAAGACGGGCGTTTCCTCTGTGAAAATCGATTCGCGCGTTTGGTCGGTCGCAGGGTCATGGACGTCGATAAATTTGGTATCGACGTTTTCTCGTTCCGAGTTTTTCGCTTTTATCGGGAAGAAACGATGATAGAGGGTGGGGGTGGAAAAATGGTAAAAACCGACATTCTTGGTACGGCTGTTCTTTTTTTTTTTATTTTTTATTTTCAAATACGATAATAAAGTCCAGACGTACCAAAGTCGATAGGAAAAATTTTTATTGAAAAGCGACCGTGTTCTGGCAATTGATCATTGCGACTGCGCGTGTGAAAAAGTAAACAAAAAATTCTTTAAAAAAAAAAAAATTTTTTTTCGTCGAGAAAAAAATTTTTTTTTAAACGAAAAAAAAACGAGGTAAAAAAACGTTATCGACGTTTCGAGCCTGAGCGAGCTCGTGATTCGAGTGCACGACGTGGATCGTGGCCTGGAATTGCAAATGACGGCAAATTATAATTTCGTAATTTATAAACAGTGAAAAATGCACACAATCGGCGAATTTTTCTCTTTTTCTTCTCTCTCTCTCTGTCTCTTTGCGTTCATGACTTTTTCGCTGCTATGTTTCTTTTTTTTTCATTTTATTTTATTTTATTTTTATTTTTGGAAATTATAAGAAAAAGTGTTTCAATGGTATCTAATTTCTCAATATTTATAGACTACTCAAAAAAATTAAACAAATACTAATAAATCATAATATCAAACAAAAAATAAATAAACTATGAAAAATTGAAGGAATATTAAAAATAAAAATAAAATATATATATATCAAATTAAAAATAATAAAATTGAAAAAATACATCATGTGAAAAAAAATATAAAAAATCAAATGAAATTATTAAAAATTAAATATCTCACAATATCGATTAAGAATAACAAAATATTATTACAAATGACTAGTTCTGCAGAATCAAAACAATCGCAACCTAATTTTAAAAAAAAATTCTTTTATTCCATATTTTTGTCTTTATTTCTTGTGAAGATAATAATTTTGAAAAATCCGTAACAATATCTTTGTTTTGTTGATTCGTAACATTTTTCTGTTTTTTTTTTAGTATGCACTCTCGGAAGCACGAGGTTTATAATAATATACCGGAAGTGAAGGATAGACGAGGGTTCGATGTTGCATAATAGTGCACACACGGACACAGTGGAGCGCATGGAACATTGCTCGCTATGGATGCAGCCGTGACCTCGGTCTAGTAAAGCGCGCGCGTCGCTAAACTTATTGGGAGCGAGAGAGAGAGTGAGAGAGATCGGAGGAGAGGAGAGGGGGGGGGTATAAAAGCATGCATTTATACGATCTACGTAGCGTATATATAAACGTGGATTCGTGCAGTGCTCTCCCGACCTAGGCCTGTGACCGTGAGGCCAATAGCACCGTGCGGGCACTATTTTCCGTATCGACCACCAGGAGGCGTTTGATCGCCAGCCAATAAATGTATCATTTTTTCTAACCACTTTCGCTTCACTCACACAATATTTTTCGATAATTAAAATATTTTTTTAATATTTTAAAAATATTAAAAAATATTTTTGAATTTTATTAATTTAAAAATATTTTTTAATTAATTAAATTAAAAAATTAATAAAACTTATATATTAAAAATTATATATACTTAAAATATTTCTTTAAATATTTTAAAAATGTTTTTTTAATATTTAAAAAATGTTTTTCAAATAATTAAAAATATTCTTTGAATATTTTTAAAATATTTTTCAGCAGCGTTTAAACAGCTTTTTGACAATCGAGAGACCACGTGAATTTTTTACTTTTTTATTGCTGTTGTTTCGTCAGGTGTAAATTTAATTAAACACGATTATGTGATATTAATTTCGTGTGAATATTAAAATTTATGAAAATTTCCTAGTTACAACGTTCGTATTTGCGAAATAAAAAATTGTGCATTTAAATGAAAAATTAACGGTTCGATGAATTATCGGTTTTGTGAAATATGAATTTAATGATATTTAATATTTGAGCAATTTAAAGTTTGGGAAGAGTTTTAAATAAACCAAAACAGAAAATGCAAAATAAACAAAAAATAAACAAAAAATAAAGAGCGAGAGAGAAAGAAATCGAGAGAGTGGCAGAGAGGCAGAAGGAAAGCTGTTTCTGAACGAGAGCGTTGTACCAGCAAAGGGAGGGCTCTAGTTATGGAACGAGGGGAATTTTCCTCCGAGAGGGAATTTTCAACGAGAAAAAAACAACAAAAAGAAAAAGAGAGGGAGAGGTTGACTGTATTCGGTAATAGGACGAGAAAGAGAGAAACGAGAGGGGTGGGGGGACGTCAGTGTTCTCTGCAAACAGGAGTCTGCCGAGGAGGAGGAGGAAGAGGGAAACTCGATCGATCGTCAAGTCTGTAGCCAGTCTACTCGTTTGTACATAATACACGTACACTCGCGAACAGTAGATCCGATTTCGAACATTCGAGTCTACCGGGCTTCAATAGAATTTTAAAACGTCCGTTAAAATAATAATTTCATGAATATTTCCAAAAGGATTTTTCACGATAATGGGAAAAGGTTCCATTTCGTTTTTTTTTTTCACTCGTAGATTGCCAAAGTATCTCGAAAAATCGTTGCTCATTGACGTCACATTTTTTTATGACCAATGATCGAAGTATTTTCGGCGTTAAAATTCCGTTTATTGCTTCATTTTTAATTACTGCAATATTTCATACTGAATATATTTTCGGTAAAAAATAATTACGAAATAATTTTTTTTTTTCATTAAACGAGTGCAAATTGTTGATTAAAATATTATTTGTACAAAAACCTTGACATTAAGAAAAATGGAATAATTTTTATTTTAATCGTTTATTAATTATTATTTATTATATTATTATTCCATTAATATTTCTTTTTTACTAGAGAAAAGTATCAATACAATTATAAAATTTAAAATATGAAAAATAAAATAGCAAATATATCAATTATAAAAATACTGATAAAAAAAAAACATAAGAATTATAAAATCATAAAGAATATTTAAAAACTGTAGGAAATTACGAAAATCCAAAACTGTGGGAAAAAAATGCTATTCCAACACTAATATTTAAAAAAGGGAAGATTAAATAAATTGGGGAGTAAAAAGCTGTGAAAATAGTGGAGGATCGAGTCTTTTCGGAATTATCGTAACCCGGGTAGGACAAAGGCAGAGCCCGAATAATCGAGGTCCGAAATAACGGGGTTGTGTGTACCGGCCATAAATACTGGAGTCGCGTAACAACCGAGTACCGAGGCGGAAAGTAAACGCTCGAAAATGGTGTTGGAGTAGGTCAGGATGCACGTGCAGGAGGATCACTGAATTCTGCTTATTCTTCATCTCGCGAATGACTTCTGTATACAATTTCCTCCCAAATCGTTTCAAGTCTCTATAAGTTTCTAGGAATTACTCCGAAGTTCCTAGGAGGCCGGAGAATACCCTAGAACTTTCTGAAAGAAATTAGAAGCCCCTAAAAATCCCGATAAGACCTAATGAATCCGTAGGAATTCCTAAAAACGAGTAAAAGTCCCCAAAAATTCATAGAATCCCTACGAGTCCCTAAAAATTCGTAAAATGACCTAAAAATTCATAGAATCCCTACGAGTCCCTAAAAATTCGTAAAATGACCTAAAAAACCATAAGAAACCCTATAAATCCGTATAAACCCCAAAAAATCCCTAAATACCCGAACAAAACAATACAAATTCTCAAAAGTCTCTAAAAATCCCTACAAGTCCCTAAAAATCCGTAGAAATCTCTAAAAACCCCAACAACTCCCTAGAAAAAACATTCTCGGTCGTGACATTCATCGTTGCAAACGATTCATCCCCGCGCGTGTCCTCATTCGCGGCATCTCTTCAATCGTCATTGCGCCGTTATATTTTCCCATTTACGCAACGCACATTCAACGTTCGTAAATGCAAACGGCGTGGCCCCCTTCCTCCCCCCGCCTCTCCTCTGCTCGCGCCGTTTGCCTGGTGACATCATCGCTATCGAAATAATCCCCAAGAATTTGTATCTCTCTCTCTCCACCGCGTCGCCCCTCCCCCCCCCCCCCAACTCCGGCCCGCGCCCTCTTCGGATACATGGAAATTCCGAAAGTGGCGCGGGGGCGGTTAGACGAAACCGGAGAGTGTATTGGACCCGCCGTTTGGTGACATTGACCCTGGCAATGATCCCGTTGGGATGGCCCGAGTGAAATCCCGAGTAGTACAACAACGAGAGAGAGAGGGCGTACGGGGAGGAACAACGAAAACGAA
>JAPYZI010004484.1:0-13415 GCA_030523105.1 Ophioninae sp. A BG-2022a
TTTTGGCAGAATTTTAAAGTTGGACCATCGATTTTTGCAAATTTTTCCATACATACCCCTTTGCCTCTTTTTTTGCGATTTTTCAAGTGGACTTTCCGGAAAAACTACGCGAGATATCGATACGAATCCAACGCCATTATTTAAGTCAGGCAAAAACCTTTTCCAAACTCACCCATTGAATCTTAATAGCATACGAGAAGCTCACCCTACGACTTTTTGAAATTCCGTGATTTTCAAGATTCTGGCAAAGTGGCCGGGGGAAGACGAAAAAATTTTTTTTCCGTTTTTAACCTTTTAAAAGAATGTATTTGATCGAAAATTTTCCGCTGATTACGAATCTGCCGGAGTTTTTCCCGAAAGTGCAAAATTAGACTGGGAAAATGGGAAAAATCCATTCTAGAATACTTTTTGGACATTTTTGCCTGCTGCATGTGAAAATTTTCGAAAACCAATTTCTCCGCTATTTCTTCATCAAAATAGATGAAACAAAGCTGAAAATGTGTACTTTTGACCGCTTGAGAGGTTTATGCTCGGGAAATTTGTGAAAGTGCAATACGATGGATCGTAGCTCACAATTGCTCCCATGGTAACCACAACTTCAATTTTGTTTCTATAATTTCAATTTTTGTCTAATTAGAAAAAAATTGATTTTTTTTTTTCTAATGAGGAAGTTGGTGCACGTACTACCCTAAATTTCCCTACCCCTTTTTTGCCCACTTTTTTATCCCTTTTAACAGACCTACCCCCTTATCGCTCCCTTATCCCATACGCGCTGAAGGACGGAATTGTAAAAGAGGAAGAGGTCAGCATGAGCTCTCCAGTCGCCCACCTCGAAAGCTGATTCAGCGAATTTCTGATTTCCGCTTTCTCATTTCGTTGGAGTCCTCCCGCAGCTGCACTTGCTCCGCCTGTCTGCTTCATGCCAAAAGCATCAACGAAGCAGCATCGAAATGGAAGAACGTTTTATTTAAACGACCTGACACGGATAATGGCGTATTCGTATGCAAAGTTGAAAAAAAAGGCTGGACAAATTCCGATTTTCAAGTGTTTTCTTTTTTTTTAAATCCGATTTCCAATTCTTGATACGTGCCGGAAAAAGGACCATCAAAAATAACTTCTAAAAAATCTATACCATGTATCTAGCAAAACCTATTTTACTGAACATTCGAAATGGACCATCCAACCCGACAGTTCTCCATAAAAGTTGAAACAATCCCAATTCTCCATTCCGATCAGTGAGGACCAACGAATTGGAAGAAACCAAAATGAAACCCCATCCAAGTTCACAAATATATTCCATCCAACCCAACGTTTGATCAAATGTCCCAAAGTTCCAGTTTACCAGCCAATCAGAACCCAAACAGAAATCGATGAGTTTTTCTTTTTAGGACGATAAAAACAATCGCCCAGATGGGCAATCGTCCAATCAATACCGACTGATTTCAGAAATCCATTCCACCTAACCCAACGTTTGATCAAACGTCCTAAAGTGGAAGAATCCTAATACGGACAGTTCCAGTTTTCCAGCCAATCAGAACCCAAACAGAAATCGATGAGTTTTTCTCTTTAGGACGATAAAAACAACTGCCCAGATGGGCAGTCGTCCAATCAATACCGACTGATTTCAGAAATCCATTCCACCTAACCCAACGTTTGATCAAACGTCCCAAAGTGGAAGAATCCTAATACGGACAGTTCCAGTTGTCCAGCCAATCAGAACCCCAAAAAAATCAATGAGTTTTTCTCTTTAGGACGATAAAAACAATTGCACAGATGGGCAGTGGACCTCATCAAGCCCAACTGATCTCAGTGGTCCCCGGCGTTCTCGAACTTTCAGTCATGATTATCATCCGTTCGACATCGTTGACCGGACATAACCCGATGGAAATTAGGGGTGTGAGCTAATGCGATAAAAACAACAGGAGTTTCTCCTCGTAGGTGCGGTAGCCTCAGTCAAGCTAACCTAATCCATAGTTTACGGTGGTATTCAGTGTGGGCTACGGGAAGTGATAAGTTTACGACTGGGGGGTGCTGGAGACTCGAGATTATCATTATTTTCCATATACAGACGACGGCATTCTAGATTTTCTATGAGTTACGAGTGGGCGTGGGTAAACCGCGTTATCGCCAAGCGTAATTAAAGCGTCGCTTTGCTAAAGAGTGAATCACAATAAATCAGGTCTTGCTTGGTGAAGGTTGGGATCGCCCGGCCGCAGAAACGTGTAACCCGCCAACCCTCCATCAACCGACCAACCAGACGTCGAATAATTTTCAACGGGAGAAAGCAAGACCGAGTATTCACATGCTCAAAACCCCTATCAAACTCCATAATTACGTTATCATCCGTGTAACGCATTCACCTAACGAATTGTAATTTGCCAGCGATAAGAAGGAATTACCGAGCCTGATAAGACCCGATGCATGCGAGCGATTCGGACACGATTGAACGTCGCGGTTGCCTGTTGCCTCCACCCATAGGAGGGCCTTTGAATTAATAATTTCCTACCACGGGTAAGTAAACTCCTTCAACCTGCCTATTCTTATTCTTTCGTTACCGACTTATCTTATCGCCTAGAATTGGATTTATTTTACCCCAGATTTTCCACTTGCCGTATCTTTTAAATTTCATAAACGCAGGGAAAGACTTTTGATTAATTTGATTAATGTTACGATGTAACGTTTTGCAACAGTAAAGTGGAAGTATTGGGTCAAGCCTAGTCTTATTGGATAAGTTTTTTTTTCACCCTAAATAACATAGCTTTGATGTGAAATACATTCTGACCTCGAATTATTAAAATTGATGAAAAAGTTCATCAATTTTAGAAAAATTGGGTTTTTGTTTTCACTGTAAAACAACTCAGTTCAAAAATTGGGTCTGCCTAATAGGTCAATTGTAAAAACCCCATAAATGGCAAAACTCGCTTAATTTCTGGTTTAGATCTAATTGAAAAAGAACAAGATTCTGATGAACATTAAACAGCATTCAATCTCCAAGTATCAATTCGAAATTGAAGAAGTTCGTTCAATCAACCCAAACAAACCCAAACAAACGCCGTCTAATCTTCAAGTATCGACTCAAATTCGAAGAATTTTGTTCGGTAAACCCAAATTAACCCAAACAAACGTCATCCAACCTTCAAGTATCAACTGAAGATGGTAGAAGTTGGTTCAGTTTTTAAGACCCAATAGTTTCGATCATCATGGAAGACGGCTTGAGGTACGAGATTGCAGAGCTTGACATCGAAGACACCCTGTAGACGTTTGGCGGCACATTCGCGTGGCCATCGCGGTGCAGTGGCTGAAAACACTTGGCGCAGGATGATTGGTAACCCGAGGCGTCACTCCGACACACATATATATATCTTAAGGCCCTCGTGATCAGGGGAAAGGTTCCAGCATACCAGGATTCGCTATGAGAGATGAAACCCTATCCTTTTGCGAGAGCACTCTTAGGACTCTCTCATCCTCTCGTCTTCATGCGTCTATCCACTCTTGGGCTCACCCTGAAGCGGGATCTTATCCAGCGTTGAAGGGCGACGGTGAAAGACGGGGAAGAACCTCCGTCGTATCAGCGCAACAGTGAGAACTGCATCATCCAATTCGTCATAGGGTGAATTCGAATATGCTGGGTCTCGGAAGATTGAAAATGGAATGGATGTTGGAGAAAGAGGCGGTTGGAGAAATGGGTGGTTGAAGTTTGAGTTTAGTTTATACCAGCTTCGATGACCCTTTTCTTCGTATTTAGGTTTGCTTGGGTTTGGATCAAATGAGTGAGTCTATTTTTTACGTCGTACGTAGCGATGCAGTTCCATTGGAGTTCGGTTGGATTGTTTGGGTTTGTTTGGGTCGTCTGTACCCATTTTTGTATTTTTTCATGACCCAATGTCGTTTGAATGTCGTTTGGGTTTTTTTAGGTTTGTCAGCTTCGACGATTTTTGTTTTTTTTTTTTTACAATCGAATGTCATTCGAACGACGTTTGGGTTGGATTACGTTTGTCAACTTCGACGATTTTTGTTTATTTCTTACAATCGAATGTCATTTGAATGTCGTTTGGGTTTGATTAGGTGTGTCAGCTTCGACGATTTTTGTTTTTTTTACAGTCCAATGTCATTTGAATGTCGTTTGGGTTTTTTTAGGTTTGTCAGCTTCGACGATTTTTGCTTTTTTTTTACAATCGAATGTCATTCGAACGACGTTTGGGTTTGATTAGGTTTGTCAGCTTCGACGATTTTTGTTTATTTTTTACAATCGAATGTCATTTGAATGTCGTTTGGGTTTGATGAGGTTTTCTTTGTTAATTTCCAGTTTTCACAATACCATTTCATCCAAGTTTCTTCGAGTTTCTCCTTATGATGGAGTTCATTTGAATGATCCCTGATATATTTTTTATCACGAAGTGTCGTTCGAACGTTGTTTGGGTTCAGCCACGTTTTTTATTTCCCTTGATTAGCCCCTTGCCTTTTGATACAGTTTTTTACGGCTGTTACAATTTTCGTTTTTCCTCGTTGAAACGTCGTTCGAACTTTGTTTGTTTGGGTTTGTTTGGGTTTCTTCATAAATTAGTCATTCTCGATTGGATGGAATTATTTTTATCTTTGATCTCCCCAGTTTGACATATCGGAGGGGAATCCAGAGCAGACGATTTCTCACTTATTTTCTGTCTCTGTCCCTACCCCCCCCCTCCTCTCTTTCCTCTTTCCCTCGCTCGTATCAACATCCCCAATGCAATATAGGTTTATCGATTATATCGTCGCGCGTTCTCGCGGCGCAGCGTGTCACACGCGAGCATAGGGAATTCGAGGAGTAATTATCGGCAAGGCAACCGAACATCTAATAATCCGAGACAAAATCCTATACCCTCTGGGGATCGGGTTGGCCCCGGGGTAGAAACACGAACGAAAGTGGGTGGAGACGAGTTTCACGAGAGCAGCTTGCGTAATACGTATCTCGTATTAACCCAATGTGCATTAACGGATCGTAATATACAGAACAACTGAACAATATTTCTTATCTCTGTAACGGACGAAACGAAACTTTTGACAGGAAAGCAAAATTCCCTGTCCGAAAATGTTAACTGTAGAAATTGTAATAATACGAAGAAGAAGAAAAAATTCTATAAATAAATATTTAATATTCATGCCTGTGGGTGATTATTAATTAATGTGTATTTTAGAAAGATTTTTTTTATTGATATAAAAAAAAAAAAAATATATATATATATATATTAAATGTTTATTAATTAAGAGCCCATACATTCACGTCCATGAATTTTCCTATCCTCAATGTTTTAAAAATATTCGCAATTTTTTAGAATTCGAAAAAGAGCGATATTTATATTGAACTTTAAACAAAAATAGTATATAAGGTATATATAAATAGATAAAATATATATATATATGTATATATATTAAATATATATAGTATAAATACAAATAATTTATAAAACTGCAACAAAATAAATATATAATAAAAATAAATATCTATATATATATATATATTTTTTTTTCATGTTTATTAATTAAGGGCTCATACATTCACGTCTATGAATTTTCCTATCCTTAAAGTTTTAAAAATATTCGCATGTTTTTAGCATTCGAAAAAGATCGAAATTTATATTGAACTTTAAAAAAAAATATAATAAAGAATGTATAAATATATAAAAAATATGTATAAAAATATATAAATCAAATACTTTAATACGAATAAAAAATAGTAACCCGAAGGGAGCGAGCGATGTTTTTTTTTTTTTTTTTTTCGAATTCACGCATCGCCCGTCTCGATCATACGAGATTCCACTCGCAATAAATTCGTCCCTCCTCGGGGGACGAATTTAGGAACGGGGTGAAATTTTCGGAGTCATTAAACCGGAAATACGAAAGTAGAAGAAGCCGGGTTGCACACGTCGGCCTCCCACCGAGCGTAAGAAAAATCGCGTCGAGGATCGAAAATACGAGGGACGTAGAATCCGGCGCCGTCATTTCTTTTGAGAAAACCAGCGGAGCTCGAGGACGCGAGGGTCGAGAGCGTACCCGAGAGTTCCCGTTCCCGTCGATCCCGAAACCCCAACCCCCTTAAAACCCCCTTAAAACCACGTTTCCGTCAACTCCAAGCTACCCAGCCCCCCCAAGAGAGAAGGCAGCCCCCGAGAAAATCATCGATGTGACGACGAGGAGCGAGCCGGTGGTTCTACCCCGGTTGCACAAGGGGTTAGGGGGGGTTGGTAGACGAGGTTGGTAAGTACATAGACGTCGCGCAAACTCTTTGCGCCAAATACACCGAGTTGGATATGTGTTGGCGACGCGTGGATAGGAGTTTCCGTTGTAGGAACTAGGAAGCTTCTCGTATGCAAAAGTACCGATGTGGGGGTAGCGAAGAGGTAGAGAGTTGGGGGTTGGTTGGGGTTGAGGGTTGGGGGTTGGGGGTTGGTGCACGCGTAGGAGTGAAGCTCCCGAAGGGTCTCGGTTGCAGCCGGAGCGCGCCCTCTGGATGTGCATCGCCCACCAATAGAGTTCACTCCCCTCGTCGGGGCTATCGCACATAGGGGCGCACACGTGGGGTTCCAGGGGGAGGGCCGGGGGTTTCTGGGTGGATTGGGTGTTTCGAAGGGATGGAGAATGTTAGGGGTTGGGGGTTGGAGCGTTGGAAGCCACGAGGCACTTGATGTCGTCCGCCTACGCGTCGGGGAACCCTCGCGACACCAGTGGATGTCAATGACTCGCGATGACTTTCCGTATGCAACCTGTGCGCCACCCATCTCACTCTCTCGCCCTCTCTTTCGTCATACCTGTCTCTCTTTTTGTCTCTCTCTCTCGTTGCGTCGCTCTCTTGGCTTCCCCGAGCCCGGAGAGTCGACGAGACGTCGACGCCGACCGAGACGACACTGCTCGAGGGTGAAAAATCGATGCTGCTGGTGCTGGTGCTGGTGCTGCAGCGATCCAACCCGCTCTCAGACCCGACGTAGACGACGTCGAAAGTCTCCCCGAGAACTCCGCGGAGGGGAGCTGGGGGGGGGGGGGCAATGCCGAAACTTCGGATTTCTACCTTCGCGGTTTTTGTTACTTTTTCTTTACGCCAGGTGAGACGCGCCGGAACGTTTCCGACGCTGGGTAAACAACGTTTTGGCGCCGAAAGCTCGAGCTGACTTGAGAGACGCTCGGACTCCTGGGTCGTTTCGGTTTGGATTCTTTAATCTCGGATCTTAAGAATCTCACTTTTTATGGCTTGTTTCGTGTTGCTTCGGGTTGGGTTGGTTTCATTTTGATCATCAATGGTACGCAGTTTTTTGGTTGGGTTTGTTTGGGTTGCTTGGCTAGACAGACATTGTTTCACTACCAAGCTAACATCCGGCCATCGCGCCTAGCCGCTGCAGTCCGGAACGTATCTGCTTTGAAAAACCCCCACCGGAAATGAATCATCACGGAGTATGTCCGCCCAGAGCTAAAACATAGATAAACCCCGTATCTTTTATAACCCCAACCAGCTTCTCTTCCAACTTCTGACCCTGCCGATCGATATTCCTATTAGGAATAAAAGAACAGCAAATGGCTCTATTATTAGCTATCCCGATCACATTCTCCGCCACAACTACGCAGTTTCTCAACGTTTCGCCTTAAAAAAAAAACTCTCCACTGACAAAACCATGCACCAACCCTCAATAAAACAAAATCCCTAAAAACCCCAAATTCCCCTAAGAAAAAAAAATAATTCTAAAAACAACTCGTACTTTTTTCTACTCCATCAGCTCAGCAGCCGTCAGCGAAGACGGATATATGGGAACCCTGGAAACCGGTAGAATCCGATGAAACAATGAACGAAGTATTTTGGTAGTTACCTAGTGTTTCACCCTTCGGAGGGACATTGACGAGGATATCGCCATCAAAGGGCACGCGGGGGATCAAAGGAACATCGCGGGAGACTACGGCGAGGCAAATTCTCCGGTTGATCCATTTCTCATAGGAGAACACCTGGGTTGACAGGCATTCACACCGATCTCTCCCTTCCCCCCCCCCCAACCCCCTTCCCCGGGAGGGGGCCCCCCAAAGCGCACCTTCTCGGAGAACGTCGACTATAATGAACGACGTTCACCGCAACAAACGTGCCCGGCGTCTGACGCACGAGCTATTACAGAATATTGAAGCTGCGCGATCACCCCCCCCCCCCAGCCCCGGCGCCCCTCAAACTTCCCGATCGAGAAACGGTTGCCACGAGGGTTAATTGCAATTTTGACGACGGAAAATTGTCGATTACATTGTCTGGTAAGAATCGAGAATTCTGATCTTTAATATACCGAGGGTTTGACGAAATACACCCTGGAAACGTATTTTCATTATTATTTCCGGTAAGTGGAACAAAGACGAGGTTATGAGAGTTGGATTAGGGATGATATACCTAAGGGTAGTGAATAACAACGACGAAATCGATCGACGTCTTCGCGTGTCTCGATAAATATTTTTGACGTTGAGTTAGCTTGAATTGAATTTATGAAGGTAGGAGGTTTACGAAATGAGCTTTCAGGTTAAATGGTACCTGAAGATCAGGCAGGAAAGGAAATAATTAGCAAATTTCATTTTATTCGAATTTAATACTCGTATGATTAAATATTTGTACAATTAATAATTAAAATATAATTAAAGTATAATTAATTAGCGAAGGTTCCAATGATAATTGAAATAATTTAATACATAGAGTATAATATATTATTAACCCGAACGAACCTAATCAATTATGGAATAATCAAGGAATAAAATAATTAACCATTTAATTCATATTGAAAATAATGTTTTGGTAACTTTTAATATTAGGCGCAGCAAAATGAAATCTCAGATCCTGATTGGTTCGTGATTGGTTGACTCCAGAAAGTAATGGATTTCTTTTTACTACACCTTATATAATGTATAATAAACCCCAAAAAATGTAATTAATTATTAAACTTTATTAAACTTATTAATAAAGTTTAATAATTTTATTATTATTAACTAATTATTAAAATTAATAAACTTTATTAACTTATTAATAAAGTTTAATAATTTATATTAACTCAATATTAAACTTATTAAAATGTATATTAACTTAATAAATAAATAACTAAATATTAATTTTTTTCAATGTAATATCTTAATATTAAACTTATTAAAAAAATGATTAAACTCAAATGAAAAAAAAATAATTATCAATTAAATCCTAATTAAAATAAATGTTCAAGTAACTTTGAATATAAAATTTCTCATTCGTCTTTCGTGACATTTCAATTCCGTGATCAATCAAAAAGTACTCGTTCCTCAACTTTAGCAACATTAAAATTAAACATAAACAAAAAAAATCGTCAATCGTTCGATGAATTGCAGTTTGAAAGTCCATTTAAAAAAAATCCAAGTAACTCGGCGAGTGCTACGTGAAAACGAGGTGGCCCATAAAATTCCTCAACGCGTAACAACGCCGGGAAGTTTGCCATTCTGGATGAAGAAAGATCGACCTATTACTCGCTCCGGAATATCGTAATTAATTAATTGCGTTGCATATATCTCTCTCTCTTTCTGAAAAGCTTCATCCAAGGGCGCTTTACTACCCACTCAACCATCAAAGCTGCGTTAAGCTCTCTCGCATCTTACCCCCCACCCCCCCTTAACCCCTTTTCCTCATCTTCGTTCACCATGCGATTCGTCCAAGGGCGATTTCGATGTATATTCTCGTTCGCGAAACTTAGGAGGGCACGACGTTACGGGAGGGCTGAAGATATCTCTTTTATGCAAAACTCAGAATAGCACGATGAGTTATAAAGACCACAGAGTCCTATCAAAGGATTTTACATATATATATATATATATATGCAATATTATTAATGAAATATTATCACTAATATATTATTATTAATAAAATGGTCATACTAATTATTAATAATATTATTATCAATAAACTAATGAATTCCCCATTCATAAAGTCAATATTTTTATTTAAAAATAAATAATTTATTAATAAAATTCTTAATGAATTGATAAATTATTAGTATTGAATATAATAATAATAATATTATGTTATTTTATGAACAGATTATTATATTAATAAAAGAATATTATTAATAAAATGGTCGTGATAATTATTCATAATATTATTATTAATAAACTAATAAATTCCCCATTCGTGAAGTCAATATTTTTATTTTAAAACAAATAATTCATGAATAAAATTCTTAATGAATTAATAAATTATTACTATTAAATATAATAATAATAATAATAACAAATACTATGTTATGAATATATTATTATCCATAAAAGAAAATTATTAATTAAATGGTGTATATGTATAGTAAAATCCTGTATGCATTTATACATATATACATAAACTATTTTTTATGCATCAGTATTTCAAATACAATTTTTCTGTACTGTAAATATATACTATATTTGTACTATTTTACATAGTACATAAAATATAGAAAAATAAAATAAAAAGTTGATTAAAAATATATATATTATATTATTTACATCATTGTATATCAAATTGTACAGAAAAATAGTAAATATAGTATTATTAACAAACTAAAAAAATATATATATACATATTTATATATATTTTTAAATATCTATATATATATATATGATCTGGTGAATTTAACGCGGTCGAGAAACGAACGCTCGAACCGTAATTAATTGTTCATTGTTTTTCGCCTGCTTTGTTTCGAGGCTTTCCGCTTTATCGAACGACAGTGACGAGAGACAGGATAGATGTGGGTTTTGTTGAAAAAAAAAAAAAAAGAAAAAAAAAACGAACGAAGATAAAAAAAAGAAAGAAATTAAAAAATTTCGTGCACGAGCGAAAAAAAAATGTTCGACGCAGACGAGGAGGGGTTGGAGATCGCGAGGGTTGCGTATCGCTCACATTTTTACGTATGACTGAATCGTAAAACTACCATTGGCATTCTCGTTGGACAAACATCGCTGGACACCGGGATTTTGTTTTTTTTTTTTTTCTCCCCTTGCAACCCCTGATGCATCGATCGATACCGCTCTGTCTCTACCGAGGATTTGCAAGTTTATTGGGTTAATACGAGGTTTGTAATTTCATTTTTTTTTACCGTATGGGCTTTCACGATGTATTTTAGATTTGAGGCTTTGTTTGGGTTTGATCGCAAGTCTGATTTTATTATTTAAGTTTTTTCCATTAACGCGAATTTTTTTGGGTTTCTGTCGCACATGAATTTTTTTTAAACAGTTTTCTTACGACGATAGTTTTTAAAAAATTATACATTTTGTAAAATCTTTTATTATTATTTTGATTTATTGTTTTATATTTATTTGGATAAATATCTTTTTAAATAAAAAAATATATATATTTCTTCAATTTTAATTGTTTAATTTTTATTTAGATTTGTTTCTTAATATCGAATCGTTCGTGCTATAATTCATGATATTATTATTTATTATTAATCCGGATATTAATTAAATTCAAAAATATAAGTATTTCTTTAAATTCAGTTCTTCAATTTTTATTTAGGTTTGTTCGTTGTCATGAAATCGTTGTTACTATAATTAATTATATCATTATTTATTATTAATTTTCCTAACTATCTTTTCAATTAACATTTTTTCTTTAAATTCAATTTTTCAATTATTGTTTGAGTTTGTTCGTTAACATCGAATCCTTTTTACTACAATTCTGATATTTCATTTTTTTTCCTTTCGTACTAAATCCTGATTTCTTTTGTTTTTTCCATAATACGCTTTATATCGAATTTTCATTTCGCGAAATTCCTGTTAATACTTTTTTCTCGTTTGGTTGGTAACTTTGTATTTGATGGAGGGCTGCACGAAGTATAGTAAATGTTATCAATCAATCGATCAATCGTGATCCCCCCCCCCCCACCACTTTCTCTCTCCCTGTTTCTCTCTCTTTCTCTTTTTCTCTCTCTTTCTCTCTCTCTCTCTCTTTTTGTCTGGCTTTCCCATCCTTTGACCATTAAATGAATCCTGAGCCACAGATATATCTCCGGGTGGATACCTAACCGGAACAACCACCCGGTACTATTCGGTAATCGAGTTATCGAACTTCCTACCGTGTTCTTTTGATCCACTGCTCTCACGTATCCCCGATCATTGGCGCTTCAACTTTGCTTTCTTATTTCACTCGGCTCACCATCCGATTCGATCAAATTGAAGGCAACTCTGTAACCCCCACTTTTCGTGTCCCCCACCCCAGTCCATTCAACCCGAAATCCTGGATGATCGGGAGATTTGTTGCGCAACGTTTGGTTACAGTTGTTTGGGTTTGGGTGTAGAGAAAACTCGTCAAATTTGTTCAAAATGATTTATTTATTTATTTAATCAATTATTTTTTTAATTAGTCAATTTTTTGAGATAAATCGTAACGAGAATCATTGAATAATTTGTTAAGTGTCAATTGATGGCAAGCTGTAATTCGAATGTGAAAAAAAGTATTTCGAAAATTGTTAAAGATGAGGAAATAAACAAATGAGAAAATTGTCGAGTTGCAACGATGAGAATTTGAAGTCGTATTGTTGAATTTTTAAGATCAACAATAATTAGCAAACTTTGTTTTAATTTTTTGTATGTTTTAATTATCTTTGTATAATTTTTTTTACTTTTCGAAAAATGGTTTATTTATTGAAAGGATTTATTTGTTTGATTAGTCAATTATTTTTCAATTTTTTATTTTCTTTTTGACAAAAATCGTAACGTTATTTATTTAATTCAATAATTTATCACGTCTCAATTGATGGTAACCCAACATTCGAATCTGAAAAAAGACCTTTTGAAAAATGATTCATTTATGAAAACATTATTTATTTATTTAATCAAAGATTTTTCAATATCTGACTTTCTCTTTGACAAAAACCATAACGTTAATTATTAAATAATATATCAAATCTCAACTAATAGTACCCTAAAATTCGAATCTTCAAAACCGTATTCTCAAAATTACTAAAAATGTGTAAATAAATAAATTAATAAATAAATAAAAAAAGAAAACAAAAATTCTTAGAGTTACAGCAATGATAATTTCTAATCAATTCGACGAATAATCACCATCAACAATAATGACGAATCTCTGGTCTATTGGGTCATCCAACCCCAAAAATTGGGGAGCAAAAAAAATTGTTGTAAATTTATGGAAAATAATGAAGCCCTGAAGCTCTGAAGCCGTACTTGCGGCGGGAGGGGGTGGAGAAGGTCGGAACGAAAATAGTGTACCAATTTGCAGGTAAACTCGATAGGGAGAGATAGACGAGTGTGGGGTCGATGTTTCGAGGGGTTGCTATATTGTGTACCGTGTAACCGAGAGAACGAGAGAGGGAGAGTCGAAAAAAATAAAACTAGTATTTCGGGCTTTTGACCTTGTTTTCGTCGAACTACGCTATTTTTTTTTTTTTTTTTTTTTTTTTTTTTTTTTTTTTTTT
>JAPYZI010004485.1:0-19975 GCA_030523105.1 Ophioninae sp. A BG-2022a
TTACGTTTAAATGGAACAATAAAAATTCGATCAGGCGAGGAGAATTTTATCTGATCTAACTTTATTGTTTTTTCAATTAAAAAAAAAATAAAATATACATTTTTAAATTAATATTATATTAAAAATATAATTATCATCCAATAATTAATATTCAAAATGAACGTATTAATTTTCTATGTTATATTTTCTACATGCCAAATAAATTATCGAGAAAGAAAAAAAATCAGGAACGAATAACTCGTGCTTATTGGTCCGAGATTGTTCGATTTTGCTTGAATATGTAAATTCCGTAGATACACGCTCTCTCCGTTTTCCAAATCCGTGACACTCGATCTCGAGTTCCTTTACGAGACTCACTTATCTAATTCACTTCGTATAAACAATATAAAGCTGCCAGAACAGAAGGTAGATAACAACGTTCGCGTATTAAGTGGAACTCTTTAGTGGCCTGATCAAATTTTTCCCACCCCCCGAAAGGTGACGAAACTCGATACTCCCGTCAGCTAACAAATTCGATCAAGATCGTACATTTAACGTTGCGGCAGATGTGAGAGTTCATAAAACAGAATAATTATACCGGGGCAATTGGGAATTTCATATATTTGTCGAACACCCGGAATGTTCGTTCGCGTGCGAATAATTCAATGCTACGGGGTGTGGTCGTTTGACTATCCGATTGAAAGTAGCTATCAGTCCCGTGATAAATGTCTGAAAGCTAATTTATCGTCGTAATAGTCGTTATCAAATAAAAACAAAAAACAAATGAAAGCTATTATATATAAATGGAACAATAAATATCAGACTAGGCAAGGAAAATTTTATCCAGTCTTATTTGATTGTTCCTTCAATTAAAAAACAATTAAAACACTATATTGTATAAATAAATCAATTTTAAGCGAACGTTACGAACGTGCAAAATAATTAAAAGTTATATATTTATATGGAACAATAAAAATTAGATCAGGCAAGGAGAATTTTATCTAATCTAATTCGATTGTTCTTTCAATTAAAAAACAATTAAAACAAAATATTGTATAAATAAATCAATTTTAAGTGAACGTTACGAACGTGCAAAAATAATGAAAAGCTATATATTCGTATGGAACAATAAAAATTAGATCAGGCAAGGAGAATTTTATCCGATCTAACTTTATGGTTGTTTTTAATAAAAAAAAACAAGTATGATATATTTTTAAATAAAAATTATATTAAAAACATTATTAATAAATAAATGAAATTTCAAGTAAATATAATTGAGCAATGATATTAATTAAATTGTAAACTCGAAGTTGAAACGATCGAAGCTGATCGCGGAAGTTCGAGCTTGTCGCCTTCGTACTCCATAACTTGCCTTTTTTTTTAACTTCTCCCTGTGAGCCTCGCGCGGTACTTATTTTCGCGGCGTTATCAATCTAATGGAGGCCGATCGGAGGAGCGACGACGCCAAACCTCTGAACTAGAGAACGTTTCTCACAACTCGGACGCGTCTCGTAACATCGGGACTCTCAATTGATCCTAACTGCAAACTCTCGAGTAATGCAGAGCCGCGTTAAACGGACCGCGTTATCACCGCGTCTCTCGCACTTTCTCTCATCCCCGTCAAGCCCCAAGGGATCGTAAATTACGTGAACGTTTGATGATCTCGCTTCGCGATCCAAAACTGACGAAAAAAAAAGAAACAAAATTTATTTCCTGGACAAATATATTCTCCAATCGAAAGATTCATCGATCCTGATAAAAATAAATAAATAAATAAATATATATATATATATCAGAGCACGTGTATTTTTATTAATTAGGAGTTGAATCAATTAATTAATATTTTTGCTGCAATTGAAGAAAAAAAACACGATTTTTGTTTGGGTCCGTTTGGGTCACCGTTTTTAAAAATTAACATTATTAGATATCTCAGATGTTTCATTGATCAATTCGTCGTTTCATTCCAGTCTCAGAAGGCATTATCTTCTTAAGGAATGAAATTCCAAGTGTTTTTTTTTTTTTCACGAGAAAACCCATGGAGACGTTGAGAAATCGAATAGTGTGCAAAAGCCTCAGTGAAGGGAGCCCCTAAGAACTATGTTGCATTCTTGATTTGCCAATTATCCCAACACAGTTTCATTCGACGGTGAATAAAGTGGAGGCTCCGTGCGTGTGATACTGGAAGATGGAGTGTTTATTTTGCCCGTCACACACTGAGCCCAAACTCCGTACGTATACGGTTAAGAATTGATGCAGAAAAGTACTTATCACACAATCCCACTAAACTACGTATAAGAGATTCAATTCACTTGCTTCCCTCGTCAACTGGCCCGATTGTCTCACGCTGTCTTACGCCTCTCTCGTCCTCGTCATCCTCTCGCCCTGTCTCGCCCATTATATGTATATAGATAATTATATGTGTGTGTGTGTATAAACGAGCTCTCGTCTATGTTAGCTGTCAGATATCGCTCAGACAATCCCTTACACGTCGCTGGATTTCACGCTGAACGTTCACAGCTGCCGGTGAGAAACGTTTTATAATGGGATCCGAATCGAGAATTCGCTCGAGATTTCATTCGCGCCAATGACGCTCGAAAACATCGCCGTATAAAAACAAAAAAAAAAGGACGCAAGGTAGGGGCGACTCAATGACTGAGTTACGAAAGCTGCTTCGCCGTTAAACGGTTTCGCAATTTTTTTTTTTCGAGCTTCCGAGGATTCCAAATTTACAAACATTAATTTTTCGAAATATATTCGTTGAGAATCGACCGATAAATTTTTTGTTAATTTTTTGAATGTTTATTTTTCGTTTAAAATAAATTTCTATACATTTGAGACTCCGCGTCTTTTTTGAGGCAGTTGGACGAGTCATGGAGGAGAAAAAGAAAATAAAAAAGAAGCCTTGTAACGACGAAGATGACGATGGGAATAAAAAAAAAAAAAAAAAAAAAAAAACCGGCCCCAACGCGCCCACTCGGGGCCCCACCCTCCCCATATCAAGACTCCGTGAACGATGTCAAAGTAGTCGCGATACGGTGAAATTCGTGTAGCATAATCGAAGCGATTGTGCAACCATAACCAGCGCGTTATTAGGAATGTCCGACACAACCGTTATCAGGGATACTTTGGACGCTGCGTTGATTCATTGGACGCGGAACGACTCCTCGAGGGGCGAGCACTTTTTGTACCGTTTAGTGAGAGGATATTCTTGATTCCAGCTGTCGGGTTAGTTCGATGACTCATCGTTCCAGTCAAAATCAAACGTTCAGCGTTTACACGCGTGATTCGGTAACCTCGTTTATCGGGGGGGACGAACGACCGCCCAAAAACAAGGTGGATATAGAAACAGCGACTATTTTTCAAGGTACGGATTTTGCCGAAGCCCCAAAATCGCATTCCAAACCCAAACTGATCGAAGCAAAGCCGAAAACGCGCGTCAATCGTCGACGATTGACCGATCTCCGCGAGTCGAATCTCCAGAACCTGAACGAACCGAAGAAAAAGCTAAGAAACAAATACCAACTTGAAAAATGGTACAACACTGATAAAGGAACGCCCGGAAAAATACGAGAGAGGGCTAACGCGAGGCGATACTTTTTTTTCATCGGTTCGATGAATAGAACAAGGCTCCGAGAGAGGTCATGATTCCCTTCTTTCACTGGTCCCTTTCTCCTTGCACGGAGATGAACTCCGAGTGCACGTTGCGTCGTCGCGAGGCCCCCAGTCAACGAGACGACGAAAAGACCGCGAAAGAGCTAAACCGGGGAGGGTGTGGGGGGTTCCGACGAAGCGAGAAGGCGAAGAAGAAAAGGGAAGAGGACAAGAGGATACCCGATCAACCGTTCAAGAGTTCACCAATATTGAACGAGGGAAGGATCCACAGCAGCGAGTTTAAAGGCGGACGAACAACGAGCTCGCCTCATCGAGGGAGAAAGTTCTATTAATCGTATGCACGTTGCACTCGAGTGTGCGCGTATTGTGGAAGGACGAGCTTAAAAATGTGATTGCACGACCGATCGAGCCTACGTGCGGAAACATCGCGAAGGGAGATCGATCCGCAACGTCTGCGCTGACGATAGATCGGATAAGAGGAAAACTGGCTTATCGAACGTTCAAGATTGCCTCAATCACCCGTTTAACCGATCCCAAAAGTTGTCAATTACCAAAAAAAGATCATTATCCGTTTGGCCATCGTTCTATATATTTTTTCAACGACAAATTGACCTAGCCCGAACAAATCCAACTGGCCAAATTTACAAAAGTCCTCAACGGGAGGAGTTATCGCGAATACTGAAAAAAAAGAAGCAAAGAACGAAACCCTTTGCCCTTTTGCGCGAGCAGCCACGCGTTCCTCCGCGTCCGATTAATCTCCACTCGTTGAATTATATTAAACTCGCCGGTATAATTTCCCCGAGGAAGAAAGATAGATAGAGAGGGAAAGAGACTCGGAGTCACTTTCACCGAAGAGCGCGAATCTCCATACAAGAGCTCATATTCCATCGCCATCTGTTTCTTTCAGTCTCGCTGAGGTCTCCGGATCCGGATCACCCCCTTTGTTACCGTAATCTTTCCCTACGCGTCCTCGAACGTACCTACCACGTGGGATCGAAGATTCTCACGCGCGAGGAATTCCGTAAATACTGCACAGTCAAAGCTCCCGTGTATCGTAATAACCCGTGCTGCACTCGCTAATTAAAAACACACATTTTTTTCTTACCCCGGATATTATTCGTTTTCGAAAAAAGTTCGAAGCATCGTTTAAGAAATTTCAATTTTTCGAGATACACGAACACTCGACTGTACAGCAGTGCCTCCTATAGTCAAACGTGCGTATCCCGCGTGTCCGAACAGTCTTTATACACGGAGTTACTCTCCTGGCAAAACTTTTGTGTCGCGAGAATTTTTCACCCGACTATTTTCCGAGCGAAAGCTCACGAGCGATCGTTTCCTCTATATATATTTAACTAATACAAGCGTATAATACGCGTTTCTATAAGCGATCCGATACCGCGCCGTACTCGTGAAAGATCGCGACTTTAAGATAAAAGTATAATCTCTCTCTGATCGGAACAGTGGAGAACTATACGGGTGAAAGAAGCGCCGCGCGGCAAAAACGGATACAAAAATTAATAAATAAATAATAAATAAATAAATAAAACGAGGTGGAAAGATTCGCGGATCCTCGACTACTGGAGTTACTCCGTGTAATGTCAAACTGGAAACGTCAATTACACTTTTTTTTGTTGCTATTTTAAACTCATATTATTTCCGACGTAAACGAGACTTTTTACAATTCGTTGGAAAAAAAAAAGACGAAGAAAAGTACCTCGAGGTGAGTTAATAATGAATCTCCGGGTATAATTTTCCTGTTACGCGTGTCTTTATTTAACCCGGGGCTGAGCGAGTACGAAGGATAGACCGAGAAAACGCGATTGACCACAGGTTGCTCAATAATGTCCGAGTATTAAGCTCGATTGTGTCATAAAAAAGAAAATCCATTCGTACGCCCAATGATTTACGACCGGTGGCAAGAGAATGCATTTCGCTTGTCTCGCGCGAGGATTTTCAACGAAGACGAAGAATCATGGACGAACGTGTACAAGAAAATTAAAAAACAAAAATTGTTACGGTCACAATACGTAACGACCAGTGAAAAATTCCCTGGCGTTCCTCTTTCGTTTAGTCCTTTTTTTTTTTAAAGATTTTTGAGGACGCGAGGGAGCTATTTCGAGAATCGACGAAGAGTCGTGACTTCGGGTTATAAATCCGTACAACTAGGCGCACGCACATGGCCCTCTTTCTACATTATAGCACCAACGAGGGTGTGGGAAAAAGACTCACCGGAAGCTTCAGCGATGCACTCTAGCGTGGATCGGTTCGTCGTGTAATAACCTTACCTTTTCTCACTGCCGCTTCTTCTCGTAGTTTCCAGATTCGTCCATCCTACGAACAAAAAAAAATATATATATATATTATCATGGAAAATGAAACTTTATTATTATAAATCATTTTCATTAATTTTTGATAATAATCAGTCGTCTTCCAACTAACTTTAATTAACACTAATAATAATGATAATAATAATTGAAAATAATGATGAATTACATTGAACAATTATAAACTATTTTTGCTACGAGTCCGAGTTGAAACGGAGAAACAAATTGATTTCCTTTTTTTCCTACAATGAATATTAATTAATTTGTTGTAAAACAATAAAGGCTAATCGAATAAATAATAAATTGAAAGAAATTGGTTGAAATTTCAAGGTGAGTGGAGACACTCGTCGAACAACGAGTATTCAACAGTGCTGAATCGGGGTTAGGTTTTGATAATGGTTAGTCGGGCCTTCGCGAAACGATAACGTTACCGAGAGTGCGCGATACATTATTGGCAGGTGTATATCCCATTGTACGTGGGTGTAGGAGGGGGCGAGCTCGGAGCGTTCGTTCCTGACACGGTTACCCGCTTCAAAGTGGCGTAAGAGGAGGCGCTCTTACAGGAATAAATTCAACCGGGGCACGATCATTTTGCGTTGTACCACCGGTTTATGCATGCGCTCGGTAGACACGAGAATCGCCCGATCTAGACGTGTAACGTTACCATAGAATATCGCGAATGGCTGAGACGACGGGGCGGGGGGGGGGGGGGGGGGGGGGGGGGACGCCAATTTCTGTAAAGCGGAGCGTAACTAATTGATCGCGTACGGTATAATACCGTTCGGTTTCGCGTACAACTTCCGATCTTTCGGTACAAGCTGGCTTGTCTTTAAAAAAGATTTTTTAAATGATTTTTTAATGGTTCATCGAACCATTAAAATTAAAGCTTCCATTTTTTTATTAATGTGGAAACGAACAACATTTTTTGTTTCGTTTCCTGATTGGTAAAAAGGACTTTTAATTTAATATTAGTAAATTGGTAAAAAGTCTTTTTAATATTTTTTTATCATTTAGGAAAGAAGAATTCAACCGATTGAAAAAAACGAAAAAGTTTCACTCGGTCCTTTTCGAGTCGACGTAATAAAGAAGGTTTTTGCGTTCTTTAAAAATCGTGAGTGGGCGTTCGAGCGATAATCAGGAGCAATCAATGCGCCCACCTTCGCTGCTGGACTTCTCAAAGAGAAATGAGACCGAGAGAGCGAGATAAAGAGAGAAATAAAATAAAATAAAATGCGGAACAGAAAATTCGTACAACGCGCAAGGCTCACTCTTGTTCGCGAGGATTCCGATACTTAATGATGCCCAGTTTGGATCGAATAAAAAGCCACGTCAGGATCCGAGATGAGCGAGGGAGAAAGTTAATTTTTTTCCATTTTTTTTAGCGACCGCGAAGACCGCGAAACGTTTTATTTCTCTCACGGATTTTTATTTTTTTTTTTTTGGTTTGCAAAAAAAAACATCCTTCGAGACAATGCCGGGGGGATCGAAGGTACGAAATCGTTTGGAAAAACGAGGCTGAACGGAGGCTACCGGACACGAAAGTACGAACGATTAATGCCACGTTATTTAAAAGCAATTTGGTCGCCCCGTATATTCCGTTTTCGAATCCTCTATAATTGACGTAACTCACTTTCAACAAATTCACGATTAATAAGGCACTCGCGGAAGACGAATGAATCGGGTGTGACGAGGAGATCCAAAGATACATCGCGAATTTCTTTTTTCGATTTCTAACGATCTTTTTTTTTTTCGTCGCCAATTGTTGTTTGATCAAGCTCCGATTAATTACCTCGTATGTCGAAAGGAACTCGGGTACATCCATGGTACTCAATTTCATTTTGGTACTTTCGAGAGCGCCAAAAAAAATAAATTAGCAAAAAAAAGCAACGGCCGTTAGCTGACGCGAGAACGAGCTCGAATTTCTATCAAGCCGATCCACATACGGACGCTCGAAAAAAAAAAAAATTCCGATAGACGCCTAACGTTCGATTGTTTTACGAGCACAAAAAACCGATAGATACGAAGAAAAAAAAAGATGGCGAAGAATCGAGGGGGGAAAAAAAAAGTTGGTAGGATCAGTCGAGGCCACGCGTGCTGTTCCGGTTCTCAAGACGAGGACCCGAATCTCTGGAATTTGGGTCGATCAATTTCGTCCCAGCTGAGTTCGCCATATTCTTTTTTCTTTTGCGCATCATTCGCTCCAATGATTTTCCCCAGCGATTGAGTTACCACACGTGTCAACCGGAACAGCCTCTCGATTTTAAACTGCCGATAACGACCAAGATGGAAACTGAAAAAAATCGAACCTCCAACGCTTCGTTTTCTTCGGGATGATCGACAGTTCGAGAACAATGAACAAGACCGGGAAGCAGGACGGCCAAGTTGAACTTTTAAACCTGCAGCCTTCTTCGGATCGATCTCACGTCCAATCAGTGAAGCTCCCTCGAACGTGCCAATTTCAACGATCATCATTCAAGACCCAGCTGTTTTACGTTCTCCAAAATTTTCAATCGAGTTAACCAATTTCGTTTCGATGGAAACGGTCCGAGATAAATAAAAAATATTCATTCGGGTGTTTGATTTTAATAAAGATTTATTCAGGGATCGTTGAAGCGATCAAACCCCTTAAACCTGGGAGTTTTCGATTGTTCGTTTTCGTTCGATAATCCGAGAGAATGTTAAATCGTATTTATCAGGGTTTAGGATTATCATTGAAAATAGGGAGTATCGTTAAATCACGACGGATATAACGGTGATCCATTGTACTTAACACCCATTGTCTTTCGTATAGATTTAACGGCGCGAGAGCAAACATAATGGCTCGTAAAATACCGAGCAAAGTGTTTTCATATGTCTCTCGGTACGTACACGGGGAGATGCGAATTATTATTGTTATTATTAGCTATCAATAGTGTTAGCGAAGAATGTCGTATTCGTCGTTCACCGGCCGAAGACCATACGACCTTTCTCGCCGCGTTCATCGATGTTTTATTAATGATGCTCTCCGGTGCATACTCCGGATGAGCCACGTTTCATCGCTCGCGATCCCAATTTTAATTTCGCTCGACGAAAGGTCGCGCGATGTATCACGACCGTATCTACGATCGATCAACGATTAATAATAAACGAATCATCTACATATTTTGTCACTCCGCGTCGTCGTTCGAACGCGTCGAAAATTGACGTTTTTTCAAAAATCTTCAAAATCGTTTCGTCATCGACGATTAAATTTAGAATGAAAATGGGTGTTTCAAGAATGACAAAAAATCGTAATCCTTGAAAAATGAAAAGATCGACTCTTCGAATTCCTCGATCGGTGAAGAACGCGCGTCGCGAATGCGGTGTCATAATCGCAAGCGAGGATATCGAAGAAGACGAAGAAGAGGAATCCGTGGATTCCTGTAAGGCCGAGAGTCAACGGGTGAAGGAACGTGCGAATTTTTTGTTGCTATCGCTCCTTTTGTTATTCGTCTTTATTCTCCCCTTAAATCTAATGGAACGTATGCGACACGACGCAGGCACGTCGACGTCGTCGTGACGTCCGCCTACCGCGGCGAGTGTTCTCCGTGATAGTAACATAGGTCACGCCTCTCTTTTAAGCCGCGGGATAATGTCGAACGACCGTAAATTATCGCGAGAATTTACCCCCTCCTTTCCCTGCCCCCTAACCCTTCGATCTCCTCCTCCCCCCTCGATCTTTTTTCCTTCGAAGAACTCAGGAGAGAAAAGCGATACGATAACGTGGGAGTCGCGTAACCGTGCTTGCTTCCATCGTTTTGTTCTTGTTTCTTTATTTTTTTATTTCTTTTTTACGAAACGAGAGACAGGAGGGTGATACTCTTCGCGAACTTTCCCCGCTTTCGTGTTTCTTAGCCCGCAGCTTCGACGCTCTCGCTCCCTCCCTTTCTTCGGCGGAATCCAATTTTTATTCATTTTCTTTTTCGTCAATTGCGCTTCGTTCGTACGTTTTCATTTTTACTCCTTTTTCTCGCGGCTTTTCGACTTTGATTCGAGCTTTGCCTCGTCATTTTTTAAACACGTTCAACCGAGTTGCAGTTGCAAGTTATTATTATTGTTTTTTTTTTGTTCGGAGTTTCTCTCTCTTTCTCTAATTTTGGGACGGACGAGAATTTCGAGGGTGGTGATTCGTCAAGTTCGCGATTCGAGTACGCGTCGTAACAAGGACGAAGAGAAGGTCCTTTAATTTATTTCTCACGACGGTTAAAAATGGCTTTCACCGAGAAATACCCGCGCCGCAAACTCCATTTGGGTTGGTACACGAAAAAAAAAGAAGGGGAACGTCGTTCCGTTACGGGGGCACAATGCGAAACGAAAAATCATTCGAAATAATTTTTTGAACCCGTCGAGGTTGCTCGTGAAAGATATCGCTGCCGCGTGAATCCTCGAGGAGGATTTTCACCATTTAATGGGGTAAATTATAATTATGTATTCGATGTTACCATTGTTGGGCGAGAGAAAAAGAGGGAGAGGAAGGACCAGAGGTCGTCGAACCCCCTGATACGATGGGAAAGATCTCGCAATGAGAAAAGAAAAAACAATCGTCAGACGAAATTAAAAAATAACTGCGAAATGTCCGGAGGAAGCGGCAGACGAGCGAGTTCCCGGTTCAAGTTCAAGCTCGACGATGATTCGCGAGACTCTATCAGAAGACGAGAACTAACGGAATCCTGACGATACTTTGAATATCGATTCCGTTAAATACAAATTTAATTCGCGGGTTGTTATTTCTCGCCATTGTGTAATTTATTTATAAATATCTCCGTCGTACTCCCCCTCCCTTCACATAGCATTTTTTTTTTTCATTTTTACTCGATCTTTCGACGTTTCGACTGTTTCCGGGGCACCGCGCGTGACCCCCCGATTTACCGGGCGATTCGCGACGATCGGAGAGCCACGCACGTATCTCGGGAACGGTGAACTTCCGTGGGTACGTACGGAGGAGTTTCGCGCTGACGGAACATCCGTACGGGTGTGCAACACCGCTCGAGAATCCCTGGATCGTTAAGGAAATCGCCCGGTGTGAAGAGGTCGTTGCTACCTCGAACGAGGGACCACGAATACCGACATTATTAAACGCGTCCTCGCGTGCCTCGAGGGAAAGTGATTTCGGAGACACTTCGGAGGTTATGACAATCCGGACGATCGCCGGAGTATCACTCCGAACATATATATATTTTAATAAACCAAAGAAAAAACATAAACATCGATACGTTATTTATAAAATCATCAAACACGTCATGAACTGCGCAAAAAAGCGATGAATCCCGAAATAAAAAACAATCGTAAATCTTTTTTAACCTAAAAATCAATTCGTGATATAAAAAAAAGACGAATCGTTTTTATTTTGTAATTAAAACTGCGTAAAATATAATAAAAAATGTCTCAATGAAAAGTTAATTTCTACGTTTTTGAAAAATTACCGAACCGCGGAACAACCGAGAAAAGAAAACACGTAGTAAAATTTGTGTTTGACCGCCTAATTTCTCTGGTTATTTTGAAACCGGTACAACAGCGAGTTCGGCGGTCGAGAAAGACGGAGGATTCGCCGGAGTAAAAAAAAAAGAGACGAAGGAAGGCTCCGTTCTTCCGCGATGTACGCGTCGGAGCCGAGTACTCTCGCGGCACGACGTCGATGTAGGTGACCTCGTATCTTAATTAAGACGGGCCTGGGGGGGTTCGGTACGGCGAGTGTTCACCTCTCGTATACGAGAGCGTCGGAGCGATTCCGCGCCCTCGCCCGTGGCTTCTCTCCGTTCCTCGATACACGAACGAGCCAGATGGAAAAGAGTTTAACCAACTTTTACGAGGATGACGATGAGAAATGCTCGGGAAAAAGGAGGAGGGGAATCTTTCGTGGTGGAAGAGCGCGAGGACTCTCCGGAACCCCCGATAGTCTCGCTCGGACGACGATAGCGCGCTCCCGATGTTATTCCCCGGCGAGAGACCGAGAGCGGACGAGATAGCTTCATTAGCACCGGATAATCCGCGTATCCGCGCGCGTCTAGTTCCAATGGAAACACGGGTTCTTCCGTATCGAATCTCCCGGCGGTTATCGACCAAACAAACCCGAACAAACCCAAACAAACCAGGAACGCGAATTCTTCGGTACGAAATCTGCCAGCCGTTTTCAAGCGAGCGACCCGCCAGGATCGTCACCACCCTTCAACCTTTTCTTCGGGTTCGTTCCGATTAGGTTTCAGCGGGAATTCAAGTATTCGAAAAAAAACAACCAAAAAAGGTCATTTCCCTCGAGTACTTTTTTACGAGTTTCGATCGTTCGGACGTTTCGAGTCGAGCCGGTGGTCGAAATCGAGGTGGAATCGCCCGTAGACGCGCGGAGCCGTATCCTTAGAAAGTCGACGAGCGCGATGTTGGAACTCGATTAGAACGCGCGCTGTGTGTACTCGGCGCGCATTTACGGCCCAATTGACAAACGGGCGTATGTAAAATCGGTGGACGAGAGGAGAACCGGAAGTCGAGCCGTTTTTACTCGAATGGTTGATGAAGGTGCCGAGCGGTGTAGGACGATCGTGCGTATCGATGAGGATTCGATGATCAGTCCGTAACTGTAGCGAGTACGGGAAGACAAGGAACGTGTCGCGTGGGGGACTCGAGCACACGTCCGATGACCTATCGATTTTCTTATCGCGAAACGATCCGCGAGTCTCTGAATCCTCTCGCCGCCGTCGCAGCTTTGAATTTACGCCTCGAGGATTCCCCCGCGATAATCGTCATCGATGTACGTGTACAGTGATCGAACCGTGTAGAAACGTGTACTTCTCGTATTAGAAGATTTTTTCGCGTTGGGAAAATTCTCTTCGGCGTACTCGAGGACAGTCGCCGTGTCGCGTTTCCACGTAGAAAGTGCAATTCTCCGGCAGGGGCATTGATGATTCCTACCGAGATAGAGTAATTCGATGTGGTGCAACGCGGCCTGATAGAGATATACCTTTTCCTCCGGTCCTTTCCGTTTATTTATAGGTCTGTAACGAGCCGCGCGTTTTACCATTATTTTTATTATTCTCTTGGATTTATTTAAACCGTCCCTGGACGAAACCGCTGGATCGCCGTATCGAGTTAAACCCAAACGAAACCAATTAACCGACGTATCGAATTAAACCCAAACGAACCCAACGCATTGACGCGTCGAATAAAAAAAAACAATATTTTTTAAACTATATTTATCGATCGCCTTTTCACCCCGGTTCTACGCGCCTTTTTTTTTTTTTTTTTTAAACAACTTTGTTCACCGACTCGAGATTAATTTTTGTCACTTTTGACGAATTTATCTCGTCGAAACTCCGGCAAATTCGACGGTGATGACGTAAGTACGAGACGGACTACGAAGGAGTGTGCGGCACGCGGCCTTTCTCCGGCGTTGCACCTGCTCCCTCTGCGGTTCACCGAGAGATCCGGCATAAACGTGGATACCATGAAAGTGCTCTTGAATATGTTACTTTTGCTTTGCCTTCTTTTTTGTTTTTTTTTTTTTTTTAGGGTATCGTATGGAATATGAGAGCCTTGGTACGAAGGAGAACGAAGATTTCATCAATTTGCTCCAAATACGAGATATTCATTCGCGGAGAAACCGTTATTACCATTTATTTTTTTAATGGAAATACGCGGTTGGAAGAATAATTTGGAAAGTCAAATTTCACGAAAAAGCCCACGAAACATTTAAATAAATATTATAAAAGATTAAATTAATGAGTAAAATGTTATTCGATAATTAAAGGAACGTTCGGTTAATGAATCGCTCCGAGGGTGAAACGATATCGAAACTTGACACTTTCGAAACAGAGGCTGCAAAAGCATTAGTCGAATAACGCGAGCTTATCGGACGATTAAACTTTCTATTGAATTTTATGAATAAGGAAAATGAGAAAATGGCTTTTGACGCGCATTAGGGATCTCCGTCCGGATTAGCCTATCGCGGTGGCTCGCGGCCTCTTTCTTTCTCCTGCACCTGCCGGCTTGCGCGATAAACGTTGTCCACGAGGCTCGTAGGCAGTTTCCAACCCGCCAAATATGCCGAATAAGGCCGAGCGCCGCTCGCGATCGCTCGGCTCCGTCTAAGCTTCGTTCGCCGGGAGAGTGCCTTCGCTATCCCGTTCAATCGTACGTTTCGAACGGTTCGTACTCTTCCGACCAAAAATATATATTCTTTCCGTTCAAATTTTATAAAAATTGTTCAACTATTTTTTATTTTTACGAAACGAAAAATCAAATAAAATTGTTTGGGTTCGTTTGGTTAAATCGCGAGACTCTCGGCTAATATTCGTGCATCGTGCAATTTACAAATTTCCAATTGTACAATTTATCAAAACGAAAAATGAAACGAAATCGTTTAGTTCAAAGGCTAATTTAATTCATCGGACGGAGAAGCGAAGCTGAAAAAAGTCGCGTCCCTCGGCCTTTGAGAATGTTCGAACGTCCGTAAAACTCGTTCCGACGAGATCCCTTTTTTCGGGGGTACCATGCGTGCCCGCGGCGCCTCGGGCGGCTCTTTGGATCAGCCGCGTTCACCCTCCTCTCTCGTACGAGACCGTGAATTATATTTTGTAACGCGCTTTTTCTTTTTTCCGAAGCCTCCTCGAGACAATGAGAAAAAACGGTGAAAAAAAATAATAAGAAAACGTAACATCGCGCGCGAACGTTTCGTTCGTTCGAGAGGAAACAAATCCGATCTACGAACGAGCCGTCTCAAATTTCGTCACGTTTCCGATGAGCGGACAATTTTTCAATTATTTCAATTTTTTGTTCAATCGCATTATCGAAATATTGGGGTTGGAACGTTTTCGCTCTTTTTGACGGGCGTCCCCTTATCGCCTCCTCGTTCGGATCAATCAACCAACCGGAAGTGAGAGAAGAGCGGAAAAAAGAAATCGCATCACGCGCGAGACGACGTCTAAACGAGCTCCATCGCGAGATTAAGATACAGTAGACAATACGTCTGGCGAGAGAAAAGAAAAAAGAAGAAAAAAAAATCAGGGATCCAATTTCACGTGCTAACAAGAACTCTCGTCGTTTCGTAACCCAATTAACTCGGATTTTTCACGCACTCGAGAACAAACCGAATATTTTAATATTTATTTGAATAGTTCTTTGCGCTAATTAAGGGTACTCTCCAATAGGGGGTGATACGAGAAATCCCACCAGTGTCGACTTCGTCGTGACCCGTTTTTTAAAACAGTCCAACCCAAACACGAATATTTTTTGGATAATTGAAACAACTCGATCGAAAACACGATCCAGAAGGAATAAAAAATCTTTCGTGACGTTAATTGAAACGTTCAATTTTATTTTTGGTTCTCCAAAGTTGTTTCGATGATCACTGGTAAAAAGTCTCGATGAGAGTACCCGTCGGGTGATGCCCGTGACAATTTTCGGGGACTCATTCTCGGAGGTATTAAGAAGATGGACCTTGAAGATTAGAATTCGATGTGTTTCTTTTTGATCGGGGGATCGAAAGGTCGCTCGATCCAAATACTTTATAGGTCACGGGCTCGTCAAGTGCCGAGGATCCAATATTGGGTTATCCGTTGAATTATCAAAGATAGACAAGTATGGGCCATCAAACGCGTCTTCGATCGAAAATAAACACGTATTTTTGATTCCCTCCGATAAAACTGTACAGCCGTACACGTACCGTCTCAATATTATTATAATTTCGAAGCCGCACAAAAAAAACTTCGGATACGACGAGGTAAAAAAAAATAATCGCGTATCTAACAAAAATCGACAATAAAAAAAGTACAAATTATGTAGCGATGTTTTTTGTTGATTTTCGTTCGGTATACAATTAATATTATTTTTTTAAATTAATTGAATTATATATTTAATACCGATTAAATATTTAATTTACTTGATTTAATAAAAAAATCAATCGATTTTCGTCGGGTAATTAATCAATGAATTAATTAAACAAAGTACAAAACGAAGAATGCAACGCGATGTTTCGAAAAAATGAGTTCGGAGTACACGCGTACGTTGGTCCGAAAACGAGCGGAGTTTAACGGACCGGTCGTTGGGATTAGTCGGTTGTCGGATTCTCAACGCTCGAACTCTTCCTCGTAACATCGTGTCGGCTGTCGTTGTTGCTCAGTCTTTCCCTTCGTCTCGAAGACTCTCCGAGTCTTCCTCGCGCCTAACCCGTTTGACGCTCGTCTCATTGTCTCCCGATAAAGACGAAGGCCACGCTGTAGCCGCCAAGAGGACGAGGAGACGTCTAATCGAGCGTACACACGTGCAACCTCTTCTCGTCTTCCAAGGCAACAGGTACGCCGTCAAACACGAAACGAAAATAAAACAAAAATAGCCTCGTCCGTGAGAACCTTCTTTGTTATTTCCAATGGTTGTTCGGACGCTCCGACTTTCGTCTCTTCTTTCCATCTGGCTATTTGTTCGTTCCTCCTCCCGTTTCGAGGATCCGTCGTTCGATAATCGACGCTAATTACCGAAAAGGACTCGAAATACTTTCAGCAATCGTCGAGACGATTCGCGAAACGTCAAAACGTAACTCGTCGAAGCAGCGGCGACTCGAAAAGTTTGAGTTTGTTTGGGTTTTACGTTGGATTCGTTGGATCCAATTCCAACCAAAAGTAATCAACATTGGGTCTTCCAGCCTCCTTTCTCATCGACCGATCGATCCGTTTCGACGATTAAAAACTCGTATCTTACGGCTTATTAATATTGATGATCGCGTCGGTTAGATTCTCGCGGACCCGGTAGGATTTACGAAGCCCCGTTACGGCCCGACGCGTTAATGGTAAAAGGCAATGGAAAATACTAGGAATCGGCGGATAAAAGTTTAAAAAAAAAAGATCAGCGAAAAGGAAAAAGGTTCGTCGTGACGCGAGAGTAAAAGTAGCGTATGAGAAAACGGTGGTCTCGCGATCAGCCCAGCGTGCGTCGGGGGAGCGCTCGCGGAGCTCTATCGTTTTACGTACGCGCTCGTGGTCGCGATTAGGAGGAAGCAGGAACGAGAAGGATCGCGTCGTTGTTGCGCTCGAACGGTGGTGGCCGGTCTTTCCAACGAGAGGCACGCGAGAAGCTTGGACCGTCAACGCGAGCCTGGATATTATAAATTAACGCGCGATATCGCTCGGGTGTTCCGAGTTCCGAGCTCGGATACGCGTGCTCCAACGCTATACACGGGACCTTCCGTTCCAACGAGATTCCTATCGCGAACTATCGGCATCGCCCGATCATCCATCCGGCCGATCCTTCGTCAACGTTCCGCCATCTTTTTCTTCCATTGTTCGGTTAGAAATTGCCAGTCGTTTCAACGGTTATTGGCAAAATCCAATCGAGCAATTTCGTTTTGGTTCGAGCCAGTCCGAACTCTGCTTTCCCTTCTTTCCAACGAATCGAAGCGTCGATCTCCAGCCATCAAAGATTCAAGTTTCCGTTCGGTCTCCCTTTATTTTCTATTATTTTGATTGAGTCCGCACGGAAGTTCCCGTATAACGGGTATAACCGTACGGATATAGAGTAGATAGAAATACACGTTGTACAGAGAGGGCGGAATAATCGATTGTTGGTCCGTCGAGACGCGGGCGGCCCGCGGGACGTTCGTCCCTGATTACAGAGCGTTCACTCGCGGTCGCGGCTAGATCCACCGGGCGGCGTGCAACGACTCGCAGTTCCATAGATGTACGCGCGGTTGAGTTTACCCCCTCCCCCTTAAGCTCCGGTTTGCGCGTGTTTTCTTACCGATGCGTTATCCCCCCCCCCGCCCCGTGTGTCTCTCGGACATATAACAATAATATTAATCGTAATAATTCGTTTGTTGCGTGCACCGTGATTCCCGTCCACGTGTGGGTGGGCGTAACCATCCCCGGAAGTATATTCGGCCTATCTATTTATTATGAGAAGTGAGTGGAAACGGCGTCGTGAAACCTCGCCCCCCCCCCCCCCACTGTCCCGCTCCGTCGTGATATCGCGATATTCGACTCGAGATAATTGATTATACGTTCGTACAAGTGTGTTTAAAAACGGGGTTCAAAATAGAATTTTTATCACCGCCGAATGAGTTATTAAATTTCGATTAATTGAAATGTATAATTTTTGGAATCTTGGGAATCAGTTGAATTTGAATATTTATTTAAATCGAATATTAAATTAAATTATTTATTAAATTATCAAATATTAATGAGAATAAATTAAATTAAATCGGTTAATTCAAATCGATTCTATTGAATAATGTCATTAAATAAATTAATTTCCAATGGAGTCGTTGAAAAATTGATTTAAATGTTGCACATTGACTAAAACTCTTTTTTTTTGTTCATTCTTATTTACGAAATTAATTATTCAATTGAAGAAACAATTTCCATAATTGTTATCCTGAATTACTGAAACTGGTTCACTATTTTACGAGACCGTTTTACGGATCTGATGACACGACGAAAAAAATAAATGCGAAAATTTCCTAATCAGGCCGTGAATTTCAATATTAATATGTAATATTAATTTCACTTTTTTTGGCTCGGACTCTGGTCGTTTTCGCTATGTGGCGCGAGTCCCTCGACGTTTCATCAATTTGCATACGCGGCCTCGTGCCCATGAATAGGCATCGGAATAACGTTTCTAACTTTCATCGTGACGTATACGACCACCTTCGTTCACCAGTAACTACATAAACAGTAGAATTTATTTTATTCGCTCGGGTGGCTATCGAATTAATCGAATCTCTCGATTTTCCACGCGGCTCTCGAAACTATATTTTCAATTATCAACTCGAATGATTATTAATTTAATTATTGAGTTGAACTTAATTTATCAATAACAATAAAAAGTAATACTAACGATTTTAATGTTTATCGCAAAAGAGACGGACGAAAAGTGAAGCGTTCGTTGAAATTCCAAACGAGAACTAAAATTCCTCGGAACGAGGAAACAAGGAAAAGCTGGAAGTGAGCGACGCGTGGGGTCCCCCGTGCTCGTGAGTCTCGTTCAGTCGAGGATCATGGAGATAGGCGCGAACCGAAGGTGAGAGATACGTTTTATGCACTTTGGGGACAGCGAAGCGAAGCTTTCACCCTCTACCTCTTCTCTACCTTCGAGAGTCCGGACAATTGTTTATTGCTCGCCCGATAGGACGAAGAAACTTTATTTTCGTAATTGGGTTTTATTTTACCAGGGTCCGGCTCGCGATAACTCCTGTCGATTAATCGAATTAATGGGTCGAAACAAAAAGGTTTAAACGGGTCGAAGATTCGTCGCAGGATTTCAACAATATTTTAATACAAATTAATTAATATTTATTCGTATGAATTATTAATTTTATTTAACGTACCGTTCAATATTTCTTTCACTCGATTATTTTATTTATATTTGTTTGTTTATATTTTAGATGATTTATTTATTTTCGAATTAAGAAAGCGCGTGTACCAGTAATGAAGTATTCAATTAAACAGTATGAACTATTCGCGTGGGCAGTCGAACACGTTGGCTCCAGTAAAGATGCCTTCGTGTCTAATAACCCGAGCGCGCGGGAAAATGATCGCGTTAATACCTTGTTTAATTATAATGAAACATAGCGCTGGTAACAGGGAATTGGAAGAAATGAGGGAAAGCCTGGGAACTCTGGACTCCCGTTTATCGCAAGATTCGATTTTTCTGTCTTCGTTCTTCGCGCGAATATTCACCATTAATAATAACGTGGTCGGTTTATTAATAATATCGTGGTCAGTTTATTACTATTCATATCCGATTTATTAGATTATTATTGTCAAAATATGATCGTCATCGGATAAAAGAGGCTTCGATAGCCTAGGTAAGAGGGTCGAATGGTTTTTTTTCTATTCTAAAATCATTTTTAGAGTCTGTCCAAACGAAAATTGACAGCTGATTACAAATATCATCGAATTTTCTTCGAAAGCAGTGCATAGAGATAAGAAAATCGTGTTTTAACAAGTTTTTTACGATTTTTTCAGAGAAATTTTGGGTTTTCGGGGAAATTAATGGCAGATTCGTGTTCAGGGGATCAAATTACATCGTAAAGGACCTATTAAAAAAATATTAAAAATCAAAAA
>JAPYZI010004486.1:0-13411 GCA_030523105.1 Ophioninae sp. A BG-2022a
GGAGAGAGATAGAAACAAAGAGGGAGGGAGAGAGAGAGAGAGAGAGAGAGAGAGAGAGAGAGAGAGAGAGAGAGAGAGAGCGAGAGAGCGAGAGAGAGAGAGAGAGAGAGAGAGAGAGAAAGAGCATCCAGAGTGCGGTGCGTTGGCTCGTGTATCGCGGTAGATTCGCGCGGTGCAAGGACCCGGAGTAGCCTCGAGGAGAAGAGCGCACGCGCGCGCTGTACCGATGCGCGGGAGGACTCGGGCCAGAAATACCAGAATACCTCCTCCTCGTTGCTTCGTAACCTTTCAAGACGGCGGACAGTGATCCGCCCTTTGAAAATCGAAGTACGAGCCGCGCCAACAAGAATTTTCGATAAATCGGTTCAGCCGATGAGACGATCGTCGACCGAAGGTGCCGAGGGGTGGGAGGAGGAAGAAAAGGGGGGGGGGGTAAAGAAGAAAACCGGTATAGGCGAGTGGAACGCGGTGATTTCCTCTCGCGATCGCGATAGACGCATCGTCCCTCGTATAGAGGGCGAACCCAACGATCAGCCATGAAAGACATATATATATATATATATATATATATGTAGACATATCGTTCGATCGTAGAAAAATCGACTTCGTGCGCGTTCTCGCGGTAAATTGGCCGCCGGAGATACGTCGTTGTTGAGAAATATCCGAGCGGAAGGGTGGAAAGAGGGGGAGGGGAGATTTCGTTCGTTCGATCGGGCGATCGAAGCAATGAAGGAATCGGTCGGCGACGGTGCGTGTTCGGGAGAGATGTGGGCCGCCGGTAAAACGAGCACACGCGCGATGTGTAATCGCGCGACGGGTCTCGCATTCGGGTCGCACGCGACGTCACTCGCGAGTCCGCGTTTTCTCCCGGCCACCGCGAGAATCCCGTGACAGTCGGACACGGCAACTTCGAGAACGACTCGCGAGACTCGTACTACCCAAACGCGTTAGGGGACTCGGAGATTCTTTGTTTCTATCGGGGAATATATATATATTAGGTGTAGTGAAAAGAAATCTATTGTTTTATGGAATCAAGCGATCACGAACTTAGTCCACTAATCGGAATACTGTCGCGACAGTTTGTTTAGCACGTAAGGTCTTTCTCGCGTTTCCAACGCCATCTGGTGCAACCCGATCGGACTTGTACCACGCGAGTTACGGATAACTAAAGCCATCTTTCGGAAAAATCATGAATTTCTTTTTAAAGTCAAATTCAAGACCATTGGCATGGGCTTGAACGTAGGAAGCAATGGTACATCTGTTTCAACTGTCGAACAAAACAGTGTCGCAGTGTTTTAATTTAATTTAAACTTTCGAATCGTTTGATTATATATATCGAATTTCCCAATGATTTAATAAGTGTTAAAATAAATCTTTCACTTTTGTTAAATTGGCAAACCGCGACGAAAAATTATTCTATTTATTTGAAGGTTATCTCAATCGATTCTAAATCTTGATATAATTGTGACAGAGTTAGCTTTATGCAGTTCCATTCGTTTTTTTATGAACGCTTGCAGAAACTGTTTTCTCATACCAAATTATTGAACGAAAATTTATAATAATATATAATTAAAATAATTCATGCATTATTATTTCATAAGAAACCTTCGTATGTCAAATGTTCAAGATAATTCGTGATTTTTGAATATCCATTCGATAACGTCTCATGGAAAGACCGTTCGAATTGCTTTTATTTCAGTGTTTGTAAAGGAGTCATCGTTCGAGGCTTCGAAAGCTATTAAATCTCAAATTTCCCGATTCTCGATGGCGTGCTTGATAAAAAATTAGCAAAGCCATTAAAAGAGCTATGGGTTCGTTCGGGTCGCGGAATATTAATCCGCGAAAGAGGGACGAGAAGGCATCGATGACGCGGGCCGCTTTCACTCGTGTCTTCCCGATCGCGCACTCCGGCTCTTCTCCCCAAGACGAATGACGCCTCGAGAGTCGTCGTCTTTTCACGTTCTTTCAGCCAGTTTTTCCGATCTAAGAACGCGAGCGAGAGAATGTTTTTTTATTTTTTTCACCGATTCCCGATAAGCCGTGAAAATAGTATATAACCGGTACAGCTCGGAAGCCCGTGTAGTAAAAACGATGGAATTTCGTCTCGTTGATCGAGTTTCGTAAGCCTCGCTCAACCACCCGACCTGCCCGCCACTTGCGGTACAATCTTTCGAAAGAAACCTTCCCAGTTGTTCAGACGAGCGGTAACAAGTAAATGGGTGGAGGGGAGTGGGGGGGGGGGACGAGTATCAAGCTCGCGACGACAACACCTTGCGTGAGTTCAAAGATCAGCTAAAAGATCGAGCAACCGTCGCGATCGAATCGATTGATACTCGAATCTCGTTTTTTTTTTCTACGACTTCTTATTTTCGTTCCAGGCTTGGAATTGCGATCCAAAATGTCTTGCTAAATGTCTTTATGTTCGCCATTTTTTTCAATTCGTATAATAAAGGCAAATAAAAGCAAATAAAGGCAAATAAAAAGCGAATAAATGCAAAACACATTGCGGTTTGAACTTGAAACCGAAATACGATAAAACAATTATTTCGGAATTGGGCGAGATAAGTACACGTGAGCTGGTGAGATATCTCAGTTCGAAACACGATGTTGTTTTTTTTTTTTTTTTTTTCAATTCGTTAGGGTTTGCCCTCGTTTGTTTGGGTTTGCCCTCGTTTCTTTCTGAAACGTTTTGGAATTTTTTTGTATTTGAGTTTCTCTGAATTCCTTGTTTCTGTTTGGGTTATTTTTATTTCCTTCGTGTGTGCGATACGGTTCCTAGATTCCCGATCACCGTCGCAACGTTCGAACAAAATTATTCGTGAAACGAGAATTCGACAGGTTCGACTGGTCCCCGAATGTTTTTCATCTTTATTTCCGTTGCGATTCTCGCACATCGGGAATTCCAGAAAAGGGTTAGTCACGAGGATATCACTGCTCGAGGATGAGCTCACTGCGCTCGAGAATATTTTCGTGTTATTTATAGGAACGACGTAAATTTTGGACTCGGACGAACAAAAAAACATCGTGACTCGCCGGACGTGCCGAAATCCAAACGCGAATGTTTTTTTTACGTCCACGAACGTTTTTACGTCCTTTCTGTCCAAGTTTATCTCCGACAAAAATTCCTTTTTGGAAAACAATTCGGAACGTTGACTGTCGAGAGTTTACGTTCGGAGGGTCGTAAAAGTCCCGTATCTTCGTTGCACTCTTATCATCTCGAGAGGCTCGTTAAAACGTGACGATCGAGGTTCGAGCGTTGAACGAGACGATATTTCGTCTCACCGTTCCGGGAGAATCTTCGTGAAAGCCAGCCGTAAGCGACGCCGAAATTTCCCTCTCGTTCGCCGAGGGCCCCCTTTCATTCGCGAGCGTTTCCGCGTTCGAACTCTCGAATTGTGAATCATCGTTGAACACCGGACGAGAGGCGAGTTGGATGGAGGAGGGAGGAGAACGAAGAGGGGCGGAGAGGGGTGTATGACGCGGTTCCCATGGTTTCTCCCTCTCCGTTTTTCTCGTGGAATCGGCGAGGCCTCGGCCGAAGAGAGAGGTGCCGATAAGAGCGAGAACGACGGAGGGGGAACCACCGTGTACGTGTGGAAGGTCGATACAGGTGTAAGCGGTAGAGATTAGTTGAGAAAGAGTACTCAGGTATTTGGTGTACGGAGAGATCGTATCTCCGTCGTCGTCGTTGTTTTTCGAACCCAAACGAACTCAAACGAACCTAAACGAATTCGATGTTAAACGAACCCAAACGAAGAAAGTCAAACAAACCCAAACGAATGCGAACAAAATGAAGCGAAGTCAACCGAACCCAAACAAACTCGAATGAACGCGAACAAACCCAAACAAAGTCAAACGAACTCAACCGAACCCAAACAAAGACAAACAAACTCAACCTAACCCAAACAAAAATCCAAAAAACCTCGATCGAATCCAAACAAACCAAAACGAGCTTAACCCAACCCAACCGAACCCAAACGAAAGGAAACAAGCTAACTGGAACGTTGTTTCAACATCATCGGTGACGTCTTTATGCTGTTACTCAGTGGCACGAGTCTCGGTCTCTCGAATGAAAAGCGCTGGAGTGTGATTTTTTTGCGGTCAGCTCGGGGCGAGCCGAGGAGTCGGTCTCTGGGTGTGCGCGAGCCCGTGATACTGCGACGAGGATTGAAATCGTGTTAGGCTGACTAGTCGGATGCCAGGATCGGTTCAACGACTCGAAAGCTTTCCCGAGGTATTCGGCCGATAATGGTTGGGAAGGAGAGGAGGGGGGGAGCGCTCCCGATCGAATGGTACACGCGCGTTTGTTCCGAAGCCGAGCTGCTGCTGCTGCTGCTGCTGCTGCTGCTGCTGCTGCGTAGCCTGCTCTCACCTTGCGCGCACTTCAGCGGGGCTACCGGCTGCTGCCTGCTACTTCAACCAGCCAGCATCGTCCTTCTTCTCATCCTGTGTGTTTTCGAGTCCCTCGAGTATCGACCTTACGCGCACTCTCGCGGATCATCCGAACGGACAACTTACTTTCAGAAGAGGGAGAGAGAGAGAGAGAGAGAAAGAGAGAAAGGGATAAAGAAAGAGAAAAAAAGGAGGGAGAGAGAAGAAACGACGTGGCAAGGAAGAAAAGGTATCGCGTTCGCGAAGGCTTGTGCGCTGCGATCGAGCGAGCCTGATCGACTGAACGTGGCGCGGCGGTCTCGTCCGACCTTTCCGCGCTCCGATTCCTCCGTTCGCCCTCCCACTACTGGCTCTCTACCGTTCCCAACGCGCGCGCTTCCTACCTCGCACGAATTTTTCATATTCTCGGCGACGTGAAACGAGCCACGATCTGCTATGAGAACCAGCTAGCGGTAGCCCTGCTCATCCCATCTCTGTACGGTTCTACCGTATCTCCGACGTTTTTTACGTACGATATCCCGGTATCGTCCCAAGCTATTCATTATTTCGGGGTTTCGGTACTGAATTTTTATTCGGTAGGGAAATATGAACAAAATCGGTAAATAATAAGAGACGATGGAATAGAATAAAATAATAATTAATTGTTTTATAATTATTATAATATGCTTCTAATAATAATATTAATAATAATAAAATATAATAATAATAATTAAAAAAAAAATATATATATATATATATAATACAATAATTATATTATATTAATATAATAATAAATAATAATACACAATAAAATAAAAAATATAAAATACAACAGAAGAAATAAGACACGATAAACACAGTAAAATTATCGAGTCCAGCTTTGTCCAGCTGATCTGACTCGTGGTTTTGTTTTTCTAGCATTGAAGATACCATTGCACGTCACGTTTCGCGTATCGCACGTTTTATGATTGGTTGACTGCAGAAAATAATGGATTTCTTTTTACTAGACCTAATATGAGTACTAGATCGGTCTCTGACAAAAGCTGGTCGAAGAAGTGACGTTCAACGGTCGAGTTTGGATTACTTGTATCGGGAGGTATCCAAACAGCACCCAAGTTCGTTCAGCAATTTTTAGTACTTCGGGTAATAACGTTCAATGACTTCTTTTTACGTCCGATTTTAATTTTCGGTGATTCAGTTTTATTGAAACTTTCGTTTTAAATTAGACCTTTCGAGGTGACCGTTCCACTTTTATTTTTTAATCAATCGAAGCTTCGAAAGCTCCAAAGAAACTCTGTTTCTGTCGTCTTCTGTTATTCGGCGACGGTGAATTTGGCAATTGATAATTCATCATTGCCGTTCACTCTGACGAGATTCTGTGCTGACGTCGGTAAACGCGAGGTCTGCCGTACCGACGCTGGACGTTGCGAAAAGTTTCTCGACGGATATGTATCGAAGGACAAACGAATAATATTGGTGGACAGTAATTCTTTGGAATGTATTTACAAGATTAGTACAAAGAATAACTCCCTGTGTTTACACGAATCCGTTACATAGACTTGTTAGAGTTACAAATAAGCGGGTGAACGGTTCCGAGTGTATCAATCGAGGCACGTGATATTAAGGCGTTGTATGCTACCGAGAGCTTTCGGACAAATGAAAATCCTCAACTTTCTTTCACCTTCGAATGGCCGTCGCGCGCGCTTTCTTCCGTATTTCTTCTATTTCTTTTTGTTTTTTTTTCTTTCTCTTCGTTTCTCTCGTATTCTCTTAGCGCGAAACGTGACACCTCGAGCGTTACCGACGCTCGACCGGACACTTGAACTTTTCATACGCCCGACACGTATCTCGGCCATTCCTCATTCTTTTCTTTTTTTCTTTTTGTTTTTTTCTTCTTCTTCTTCTTTTTTCTTATCGCTTTCGAGAAGAAGATCGCGAATCACGTGATTAATCGATATTCCGAACAGTGTGTTTCCAAACGGGACGTGTGCTTCGTTTATTTATTTATTTTGTTTTTTTTTTCGTCTTTTTTTTTCTCTCAAAGCCCGGTAAAAAGAAGAAGATACGAAAAGAGATACTCGGTGATAGAATATGGAACGAGGTCACTCGGGAGGGCCGGGAAAAGGGGGGGGGGGGTTGGAGAATTTGTTAGCTGGGATAATGCGGGTACGAAACTTGGAACGATCGTACACGGATGAGGATTTGTTGTTGTTGTTACGGTAGAAAATAAAAAAAAGTATGCAGCAAAATATCAAAACCAAGTAAAATGTATTCTATGGGCAACATCGTATGATAATTATAGCGCATATTATGCTTGATACACTGAAATATTAATCGTATATTGCGATGAGTTTACAAGTTTTCTTTGTTTGTTGTTTGTTGTTGTTATTGTTGTTTCGTGTGTCGTTTTGTTGTTGTTGTTGTTGTTGTTTTTTCCTCTTCTTGTTTCTTCTTCTCGTAATATAACGTAAGTGTGATGTACACAGAGCATTATCAAATAACAATTATTTAACCCGCCTCGGTTTTTCCTCGCCTCGTTAACCTTACTGACCAACGATGGGCTTATGCGTACACGTATCCATACGTACGATGGTACGTATGAATATATGTATCGATGGACACGTACTCGCATACACACACGCATATATATATATATATATATTTATTTATTTTATTTATTTATTTATATATATATATATATATACGATGGTAATTTCGAATCTCAAAGATTCGCAAATTCATAAAAACGTCCCATTCGTAACAGGGGTGAAGGGGGTAGCGTAATCGAGCACCAGAATGAAAACGTACGTACAAGATCTTACCGATTTTCCTTTTCTTTCTTTCGTTTGTTTGTTTGTTTTTTTTTTACTTTTTTTTCTCGTCCTTGAGATTCAACAATATATATATATATATATATATATATATATATATTGCGATTCACTCGGATGATCGTTAATATTTATTCCAACTTGCGCGTTCGATCGTTCGGCGAAATTTAAAAAAGAAGAAAAAAAAATAAAAAGAAAAAGAAAAAGAAGAAAAAATCGGTGACGTACGGGTTAAGCGCGACAGACGAAAGTCCGCGCAAAAGTTTATCCGTCGAATGAAAATCTAATTGAAAATCCTTACGTCTTATATTATTATATAATACATATATATTTGTGTGTATATATATTATATTACAATAATATTCAGTTGGCGTTGCCATCAATGTGTGTGTGCAGATTCAATGGTTTTTGTTCGTTTATTTATTTATTTTTTTTTTACTTGTATTTTTCTTGTTGTTTCTTTTTTTTTTTCGCTTCTCCGGCAAAAAGATGGATAGATCGTTATCGTATCGGGACATATCGCGATCGGTATGTACATAAATGTGTGCGCGGGTGTTCGTTTGTATTCGTGTTTTTGTGTTTGTGTGTTTGTGTGTGGGGGCGGTTGAGTCTCGTCAAAAGTAGTCAGTGTTTCGTAAAACTTCATCAGCAAGATCGCGATTCACGCTCGTTCAATAATCACCTTTCAACAATGGCTTATTTTGTTTTTCTTCCTCTATTTCTTCTTCAACGACTGAACGACGAAAAAACGTTAAAACGCAGGCGCCACACACTTATCTCGTATTCGTTCATCCATTTCTTGTTTTTTTTTTTTTTATTTCTTGTTTCGTCTCCTCGTACTCGCGTTGTGCTTAATTAAAAATGTTACGATGGCACTATATGAATTAGTTTTTTTTTTTTTTTTGTATTTTTTTTTTCATCACCGGTTCCGCGAATTCACCAACGCCCCGATAATAGTCCATGTCTTCTCGGTTACGAACGTCCGCGGTTTACTATACACGTATCTCTCTTCTGTACGGTTTTTATTTTCATGTTTTTTCATTTTCTTTTCTCCCGGGAAAAAAAATAATTGGATACACATTTATACGCGTTTCTTCTTTTTCTTCTTCTTTCTTCCCACGCGTGGATACGCTTTTTTTTAACACACACATGCAAGCTCGTCATATTTTTTTTCTTTTTTTCTTTTTTTTTTTTTGCAACACTTGCAACAAAAACAATCGTGACACACTCAATGTTTACTATCTCTCGCTCTCTTTTTCACTTTCGCTCTTTTAGTTTCACTCACACTCTTTCGTCGCGTGAAAACATTATTTTTTTCAACGTTTCTTTATAATCTCTATTATACAAATAAATGGTACAATATTACAACACACTAATATCCTCGTATATGTCGATAATATTTTGTTACTTTTTTCTTCTTTTTCTTTCTTTCTTCTTTTCTTCCCGATTCTTTTTTTTTCTTCTTTTAATCAATATTCTTTCCGTTCACAGAATGCACGTCTCGTTAACTTCGAAATGTATACACAGTCGGTTTGTTTCTTCTTTTTTTTTTTTTATTCTCTCTTCTATTTACTCGCTTCGTGTGTTTTTCTTCTTCCCTTTTTTTTTCTTGTCTCTAGGTTGCGCGAATGAAACGAGAAAACAAATATTTGCGTAACAATTATTCAACAAGGTTTTTCTCGTCTCCCGCCCACCCCCCCCCTCCTCCGCTATCTCTCTTTTTCTCTCCCAATCTCTCCCAAGCATAGAAATGTTCGTTTCTTTTTTTTTTTTCTTTTTTTTTACGACGACGAGCTTTTCTCGAGACGAATCTCTGATAACAGTAACAGCTAGTCCGTGTCGCGTGTGTCCGTGTTTTTCCGTGTCACGTGTATTTATTTAATTATCCCTTTCATTTCGTGTACGCGAGACGCTACCTCGGCGTTTATAAGATATGTTCAATGTTTAAATCTTTTTATTTCTCAATATGTCGTATCGGTTAAAACCTGCAGTGAAAACAGTTGTGGCTAGTACGTACATCTTTAATCTCACTTCGCTAAAAAAATCTTTCACACCGATTCTTAACCGTGCTGTGCAATACTCCAATTGTTTCTTCTTTCTTCGCCTTTTTTTTTCTTCCCTCCTCTCTCTTCTTTATCTCACTTCGAACCTATTTCGTCCTCGTTTTTTATATAATAATTATTATATGTTTGTGTGTGTGTGTGTTTTTTTTCCTTTCTGTTTATCAACGTACGGAGCTTTTCCTGCGGTTGCCCAAAGTTTGGGGAACATTCGGGGTACTTGTCGAAGAAGACGAACCAAGAATGACAAAAGACGTCTCAAGACCTCGCACAAATTTTTCGAACCCAAATTCTGCAAAAGAAAAAACGAATTCCTTTTTTTCTTCGCGAAACAAAAACGAATTTTTTCTTTTTTTTTTTGGCGAAATAAACACGAATTTCTTCTTTTTCATTTCGCAAAAAAAAAACATTTTTTTTCTTTTTTTTTTTTCGCGAAGAAAACGATTTTGTTTCTTTTGCACGAAGGCGGATTTCTACTTTTTCATTGCGACGAAACGATTTTTTTCTTTTTACTTTCGCAAAAAAAAAAACGAATTTCTTTTTTCTATCGCGAAAAACGCGAAGAAACGGACAAACGTTTACTTGGATGATAACGAACGTTTGAACGAGTTCGAAAATGATAACCAAAAATTGGGCGGTTCGAGGGCTCGACGCAGGAGGCCCTATATATAATACATATATAATTTTTTCATTTCGTAAGTGTGTGAGTGTGTGTCGTGTGTACGTTGTTTATTTTTCATCTCGCGATAATTTTGTCTACAAAGCCATAATAATAGCTTCATCCCAGATCATTCATTTAATCGTATATTACTATATAAAAGATGCAATAGAATCTCTCTCCCTCACGTCCGAATAATATTTACTAGTATATATAAAGCTCCTTTTGTTTAAAGATGGTCCATGTCATTCACAGCGTTCCGACAACTTTAACAGTCCCTGCGAGTGTTTCACGATTAATTCTTCATTTATTTATTTATTTTATTTTTATTCACGTACCGTCAAAGCAATAACAATATAATCTGATATTCAACTGTTTCAACGACCAATCGGGGCAAAGGAAAAAAGCAAAAAAAAATTTTTAACGAAAAAGAAAAAAAGCAAAAAAAAAAAACAAAAAAAAAAAGACAAAACGAACCTCGGTTAGGATTCTACGAGGGTGTCTTCGCGAAGGAAGTTCAAAAACGGGATCCCTTACTACGATTGACTGAAAAATAAGAGGCGATTTCCCTTCAGCGATAAATCTTTGCGAACGTTCATTTTTTTCTTTTTTTCTTTCCACGCGTTTAATTTCGTTCATTTTTTTTTCGCCCGTTCTTCTTTATCCATTTTTTTGTTTTTATCGCGTCGATCGCCACGCGCCATCGTCAATGTGCACACGTATTCCATATTAAAAAATATATTGTACGTGATATATAGCTAAGGTTAAAATCGCGTACACGCGACGGTTCGTCAATGCAAGTCTGTTTTTGTTTTTTTTTTTCTTTCTTCTTTGTTCTCATTTCGTCTCTTTTCGAGTTTCCTTAATCTCCGTGTAATCCTTAAATTCTATATCACTATATTGTATCATTCGTGATGGAGCAAGTTGTAAGTTAAACGACGTTAAAACTTTTCATTCAAAAGTGCATTGTGTGTATATGTTCCGTTTCTTCTTTTTTTTTTTTCGTTTCGCTTCTGCATCGAATTTTTCGTTCGAAATTTTTTTTTAACGTCTTTAATTCCTGAGTTTAATTGTCGCTGCATCCTCGAATTTCGTGCCTGTGTTTGTGTGTGTTTGTGTTCGTGTATTTTTTTTTCTTCTTTCTTTTTTTGCAATTTCGACGATGAACAAAAATCATCTTTTTTCGTTTCCCGTCAACGTCTCGCGATCACACAATCCAAGAGCTAATTCCTCTACAGGGAGATCGTTTAAACTTTCGCCAAGCGTTACCGCGTTGCACAAATGTTTGTTTGTTTGTTTTTTTTTTTTTTTTTTTTTTTTTTTTTTTTTTTTTTTTTTCGTTCGTTCGGTGAGTCAAAGGCATTGTCCGTAAAAATCATGATCGATGCGTTTCAACATCGTGGAAATTGCTACCTCTCAAAACGTCAAAACGCGTTTTCTTCTATTTTCTTTGAAAAACAAAAAATCATTTTCCAATAATTTCCGCTTCGTATTTCCAATGTGTATCATCATCGTTATCATCATAAATTTGTCGAATCGAACGAGTTTCGTTACGAATTAGGAAATTTCGGAAAAACTACGACGATATATACGATTTTTTGGTTGTTTTTTTTTCTTCTTCTTCTTTTCTTCGATATACTATCAAACTTTGTATTTTCGTTATGAAAAATAACAATTTCTTCAAACTTTTGTTTTCTATGTCTCTGATTCTCTCTATCTACCCTATCTATCTCTCTCTCTTTCTCTCTCTCTTCCTCTCTCTCGGACTTTTATTTTCTCTCGTTCGTTAAAAAAGTGTGACGCCTAGAAGATTGCACTTTGTGATAATGTTAAAATTCGATGATCGTGTCACCCTCGGGTGTCAAGATCATCGTCATCACTGTTTTTCATCCCCCCCCCCTTTTTTTTTTCTCTTCCCCTCGTATTTTCCGATAAAACGATGTTTAACGCGTTATCGTTGTTGGAAACGCGAAGATGATGCTCGCGATTTTGAATAATCGTCGAAAATCATTACGAACGAGTATGCGTCCGGAATCTAAAAAAAATGTGTGTGTTTTCTTTTCATCAGTTTTACGAGACACACACGAGAGGGCCACACGTAACGGTGCCAGGCACTATTTCTTCTTTTTCTTAATTTCCGTTACTTGTGTACTCCATCAAGGATTACGTTACATTAATTCAACGGGTGTACATAAATTTATATATGTATTTACATTGTTGTTGCTTTTGTCTTCTTTTTTTTTTCCTCTTCAGTATTTTCTTCGTTCAAAACTTTCGCGATGAAAAATCGTTTTGTTTTTTTTTTCCCGAGGCAATTTTTCGCGTTTTTTTTTTTTTTCATTCGAAACGACCAGTCGTAGAACAATTGATAATAATGATAAAACGGTTGGCTCTTCCGATCGTATTTTAAAATGACCCTTTTCTTCTTTATCGATATACATATACGTGTGTCTTGTTTTTTTTTTTTTTTGTTTTTTTTTGTTTGCGTGTGTTTTCGTGTATGTTATTATGCCTGTGTGTTACTTTTTCTTGTGCTGAACCTCGTTAATATCCGTCGTTCTTAAATGTTAAAACTACGTACGATCAACTCAGCGATGATTTCGTGCGATTTAACCGGCTTCGTAAAATTATCATCGTATCATTTACAATTTTTATTCCTATCTCTCTCTCTCTCTCTCTCTCTCTCTCATTCTTTCGCACACTCTCGTTTCTTTCAATTATTAAAACGCTCTCATTGCGTGTGAAAATATCAACAGAGGCGTCTTTCTTTCATTTATTATTCAAAGAGATACCTTGTAAATTCTTTCAAATGTATTATTGACACGAATAATATTGTTTGTGAAATTGTGTGCAATCACTCGACGCTTTTTAGGCTTCAGCAGCTTCGTGTGCTCCCACTCCCACTTCTATCCCCCCCCCACCCCCTCGCTCCCAAAACTTTCGTATATATCATATTTCTTCATCTTTTCTTACGGTTAATTTTCCTAAACGTCAAATATCTCTTTTGACTCGTCATCAAATGTATCAAATGTGCAAAACGCTCGTGAAAAAAATTCTCTGTCGAAAGCACGTTCGTTCGTTTCTTCTTTCCATTATTTCTTCTCTCTCTCTCTCTCTCTCTCTCTCTCTATTTCCGCGTCGTCGGCGTAATCGATTTCTTCTTTAATCCGAACGCGAATACGAATCGGGATTTTCGAGGATTCGACGCGACGTCGACGCGTAATATAACCCCGGTAGAAACGTGCTTCCGTTGTATCGTGTACGCGAGTCGACGTTTTCGTTTTTTTTTTCTCTTCTTTTTTTTTCTTCCCTTTCATTTCCATTTTTTTTTCTCTCGCAGTCTTGACAGGACAGGTAACTTTTGTAGTCTCATCATTATCATTATCATCATCATTATCATTATCATCATCATCATCATCATCATCATCATCATCATCATCATCATCATCATCATCATCATCATCATCATCATCATCATCATCATCATCATCATC
>JAPYZI010004487.1:0-13411 GCA_030523105.1 Ophioninae sp. A BG-2022a
CTAGTAATAATCGCCTTTACTGTTGGTTTAACTTGAAAAGTATGTATTTCACAGCGATTCCCGCTTAGGGGGATCAACTCGTACTACTTTCCCCTAATAGCAATAACATAGAAACTAAAAAAATCTGTCGGAAACTTTTTTAGATAACTTAGAATTGCTTCATGAAACGGAATTACAATAAACATAATGTTTTATTAATATTCTACCTACTGGATTATATACCTATCGTATCAAATATTAAATATTAATAAAACATTCTACAAAAGCGGTTACGTCTATTTGTGAATAATATAATAATCCGTTGTTTGTCAATTTTGTTTATAGATACTTGCGTGTTGAGGTGTCTTGTATTGGAACCCATTTCAAAGTCACGCTAGATTGTGTTCGTCAAGCGAATCAGCTGTTACATCTGATGTACCTAAGTCTATGATTGATTTTCGTTGTTTCAGCGTGTTCCAGTGAGGAAGCAATCAATATCTAAGTGTTTTATATCTGATTTATGATAGTGTTTGTTATATCTAATTTATCAATATTCAGTTTTCTGACGGTCTAAGTTAATTACGTGCACAGCCAAACCGTAATCGCGAAGAACAGTTTCATTTCCATACAAATTTACATCTTTTTTGCCAAAAATAACTAATTGCTGGAATCTCAAAAACCGAATTGTTCGGGAAGATGAAAATTTGTTTTAAAATCGGAGTTTCCTTTCGGCCACGGACAGTATACAGCGTGGTGTTTTTGTAATTTCGGGTGAACCGTTTTGGCGATATCTTGCTCACCATGAGTGATGTTTCTAAATGGTCCTAAAAAGAATTTTTAAGACTTTTTCTTATGGTCCTAAAAAATAATTTTTAGGACTGTTTTTATGGTCCTAAAAAGGATTTTTAGGACTGTTTCTTATGGTCCTAAAAAATGATTTTTAGGACTGTTTCTTATGGTCCTAGAAAAGGATTTTTAGGACTGTTTCTTATGGTCCTAAAAAAGGATTTTTACGACTGTTTCTTATGGTCCTAGAAAAGGATTTTTAGGACTGTTTCTTATGGTCCTAAAAAAGGATTTTGACGACTGTTTCTTATGGTCCTAAAAAGGGATTTTTAGGACTGTTTCTTATGGTCCTAAAAAAGGATTTTTAGGACTGTTTCTTATTGTCCTAAAAAGGATTTTAAGGACCATATTTTCATAAAAACACATTATATAAATATCTCAATATATGCAATAATCTGTGTTGTACAATATATTATAATAAAACGATGTTAACGTGGCTGAACGGATCTTGGAAGACCCCTAATTTAAAAAAAATCGCCAAATTCCGTTAAAATTTGAGAATTCATAGTCCTCGATAAATAATAATGCATTATTTATGTTAGAATTGATTACTAAATAATATAGCAACAACTAGCTTTCGGCCGTGATTTCATCCGGATGGATGTCGAACTTGTTGCTAAAAAACTTTCTGACTTCGTGAGTAATGATTTTTTTTAAAGTTGAATTTGTAGTCAATAGACTGAGCAACAATGTCATTGTTTACTACTTGAGAAACAACGTGACTCATATAAAATCGGCTTTTCCGATTTTATGCCTTCAACGATTAATTTTTCGGTAAACGGCAAATTAAGAGTGAAATTGGTCACTTTTAATTTTCAACTAAACGTCGAAATACGAATCTTCAACTTTCTCGGCTTAAAAAAGATGTATTTAGACATAGCTTTTACTTTGCCTTCTTAAAAAAAGAATTTCGAAAAATCCGTTCTTAAGGGACGCGAATATCGTTATATCAACACGTCGCCCAAATTTCACGTTTTCACCTTTAGCGGTTTTGGCTGGGCGATGATCAATCAATCAGTATGAACTTTGCCATTCATATATAGAGGTAAACATATTAATTCATTTAAAAACATATTAATTCATAAAACGAATGGAATTAAATCGCAGAAATTTCTGAAAATGATGTCGATAAAATTGCTAGTAATATTCGCATATATATTATATATATGAGGCATTCGATGCCAATTCGACCTGGGTTTGGCACGTCATCCCTTCAATGTGTTTCGCGATTTTTTATGTTATTGTACTATCTCCGAAAGGCACTCGAAAACTTTTTCAAATTGTTTCGGAATGATTTGACTTCAGAATATTTTTTATAAACAATAAATTAACGTCCAAATTTAAAAATCGGCAAAAAATCACAAAAATCCTGTGTCACATATCAAGCACTGTGAGCGTTGAAAAAAAGTGCGCGCGCGTTTTCCTTTGGCGTACAACGCGTTTTTTATTACGAAAAAAAATTTAAAGAGAAGAAATGAAAAAAGTCAAAGAGGAATAAAATTACATGACATTGTGTAGAATTGTCCAGAATTTTTACAGATTTTTTTTTATTTTTGTGTTTTGTGGGCTATTGATTCTGTTTAAAAACATTTTATTCTTCATTTTTTTGGCGAAAAAAACGCGTTGTAGGCAAAACGAAACGCGTGCCCACTTTTTTTCAACGCTCACAGTGTTTGATATGTGACACCGAATTTTTCTGATATTTTTTCGGCTTTAAATTTGAGCATTAATTTTTTGTTTATAAAAAATATTGTGAACTCGAATCGTTCGGAAAAAATCTAAAAAAATGCTCGGGTGTCTTTCAGAGATAGTACAATGACATAAAAAAATCGCGGGTCAAATCGGAGAGGTGACTGGGAGCAATTGCTTAGGCTAAGTTTCAAATAGACTGCCTTGTCGTCTCTATCAGTAAATTTATTAAATAGAAAAAGATTTGTTTCAACGACTATCTAATCAGCGATCATGTGAAACTCGATATATATTGAGTTTTTGGATAATTATTAACAATTTAAAGGTGACCCGAACTTTAAACAATTTCGAGATTTAGTACTAGACATTTATAACAGATGTACAGTCACTGACAAGTCTTCAGTCGAGCACGTGCCAATATCGTCGAGTATGACTCAAATTATTATCGGAAATTGAAAATTGACGCTTTGCAGTCAGCAGATTTAATTTAATTCAATATAATTTCATATCTTTGAACAATCATACATCGTTATTTCGTAAGTCAATCGAAACGGTTGAATGACGAGATAATTAATGAATCTTTTAATTAAATAAAATAACACAGTTACTTAATTTCTTAATTAATTAAATAATTTTAATCGACTTCTACGATTATTGAAACGACACGATCTAGACTTATAAATCTCATTTTTGACTATTTTCGACGATTTCCCATTTTGGACTAACTTTTTCATTAATAAAGTAAAACAAACATATGAATTTTTGCAATGTTAAATTATTGGTACGTGGGTTCATGTTTGTTGTATTTTCTTTTAAAACGTTTAATTGAAAACTCATACCTCTGTAGCCAAGATTGGACGACGATCTTATAGGATACGTATCCCATACATTGTGGGCGAACGGATCACGATACATGGGCAAATCATTGGTTGTCTCGGCAGCCCGACTCTGACGTTTGCTGTAAATCCACATAGCCCGTAATTCTTCGCAAGTTGGCTCGGCTTTGTTGTTCGCACGTTTGTCACGATAAGCGATCAGTTCCCTGAAAATAGCCGCTTGCTCGGCCGACGAGGACGTCATTGGATTGTGATGTAAACTGTTACTGGCCGTCGGGTATCGTGGCGCTTCGTACGCGGCGCTCCACACCGTCACGTACGTTTGCGCGATCAAAACAGAGCCCAGTAGTACGTGAATAGTCCGCATGTTGTAGAGGTGTCGCCTTCTCTCTCGTTAGCCGTTTTCTTGTCTGTGGCAGAGTGAAAATTGTTACGGAATCGACAAAAAAGCATCGTATACTGTTTGGAAGATTCACGTAACGAGACGATTCGTTAAGGAGGTACGAATACTTCTCTGGAGTTAAGATAAAATCCAAAGTTATCTTATTTATATCTGTTCTAAATAACTTTGATTTGTGTTTAATATTCGTATTAAGAAAGTTAATATAACTGATTTGAAGTGAATTATGTATGTATACGAAAATTATTAAGTAAAAGAAATTTAAACATTGAATTCTCAACGACTCGAGAGTAGTCTTCGTCATGTTCATGATAGCAGTGCTAGCATAGAAAAAGACAAAAAAAAATTCACGAAACCTGACGAAATCTTCTCCAAATAGCTTGACATAACCTCCCTGGATTTGACGTGATAAGTAGAATACTTATTGCACATTCTACAAAGTTACGCGTTTCTGAAAATTTATAAATGGTATGAAGGAATTCCCAAAAAACTCTTGGCAACATCGTATTCCCGACGCGCTAAGATGCGCGTGTCCATTCTGACGTCGCGCTAGGTTATGGTTGCCAAGTGTATCAGCTGGTAAACCCGGTAAACCCGTAAACCCGTTGCCAAGTGTATAGCTGTTATTTCGTTGTGCTGATAACTTTCAACCGGAAGTAGAAGGTATTTTGTAAGATAATGCCTAAACTGGACAGTAAAATGGGAATTTTTAATTTTTTTCAGTGTTTGTTACATCTAATTTATTAAAACCCATATTTCTAACGACCTAAGTTTGGATCCTTTGGGAGAAATGTCGTATTCACCGCACTTCCGGTTGATCGTCTTCATAAGACGACGGGTTTTATTGCGTCACAGTACTCGACTTTGCTATTTTATTGCGAAAAAATTAAACCGTAGAAATAGCTCAAATTTCGGCGATATATGCATAATTGATTCGTCAATATCATATAAAAGTTTTAAATTCGAAAGTTGGAATATTCGTAATGATCGCGCCTCCTTAAAATGGAAAACATAAGTGCTCGTGTTCATAATCAAAGGAACAAGTGGACAAAAAAAACGAGCGATAAAAACAAGCAAACCAGTCAGTTAGAAAAGGAGAGTTGAAGGTCGAACGCCATAGGACGAATGCATCTCCTTACTTTCATCGTTCTTTGTTTTGTTATCGTTTTACCTAAAATAGTTCGACTTTGAAATCACACATTCTTGATTTTAAGGAGTTGTTTCTAAATTAGTAGGGAAAGGGATAATCGCAATAAAGATTGTTCGGTTTGTAGACCGATCGAAAAAAAAATCTTACCTCTTAAATAGCGGATGTATTCTCGTTTCCTAGACGTGAGCTTTTACCCCTCGAGTTTGTTTTTTATTTTTTCTTCAGTGATGAAATAGTGATATGCGTTGCGAAGATATGTCGGGAAGAAAAATAATTCGATCGTGCGTCTGAAACGAGTAACACGGCTCGAGATAAGATTAATGTTGAAAAATTACGATTCTGTGTTTGTTTTTTTGTTCATGACGCTGTCGTTAATACTCAATGGAACGGACAGGAACAAAGATTTTGTCAAGCCTGCGCTTTTATCGATTGTCATCGTTTGACAATTTATTCGAAATTTGCAATCGCAAATTTTGGAATCTCTCAAACAAATATATAGTTTAGATATACCATAAATTTGTTTGGGTATATTTGGGTACCAGATGCGTCTAACTCTTTATCTAATAAATCTCTAGATTTATTAGACACTGTACATTGAAAGTCCTCGTGTGACACGATTGAAGATTTTTACGAACTCCGAATTCGCCGTTTGAGAATTCTTACCAGTTTCGAATAAACAATATGTGAACAATTATCGATGTGACGTAATTTTGGGCTACCAGTCCAAATGATTAGAAAAAATGGCTGAATTCAGAAAGTTCCTCTTGAAACCGATCGATGAAAAAAAAAAACACACATTTTTGTAATTTAAAAGGTATATATATAAACAGCCTTTCAAAAGCCATCAAACAATACAGAAAACAACAAAGTCATGGTCGCTGACAGATTTTTGACGGTGGCTATTATATTTTGAGAATTACTGGACGGATTATTTCATTACGGATGATACAATGAGAATCTTACTGAAGTGAGAATCATTTTTAAGTAACTTTTAAAAAATTGAGATCGTTAACGAATTGCCATCAAATAATTCTCGAGATGTCATGTCCAATGTCACGAAAAAAATGTTGTAATCTGTGGCCTGCTATGTTCTCCTCAATTTTTGGTGATTGTATTTTAAATGCTATCTATATATATATCTCTTCGCGTTAGAAAAAAAACGCGTTTCTTTGTCATTAACAATTTCACCCAGAGAAGATGGGATTTCAGTCATTTTTATTAGCCTTCGAGATAAACTTAATCATTGTTTTTAATGCACTAATTTTGTGTGTGTGTGTGTATATTATTCGAAAAATCCAATGTTCAGAATGTGATGAAATCCATTAAAAATAATTTTGTATTTGGCTGGCCAATAACCTTCAAGGTGGAAAGACCGTTTATAAATTTGTAAACATCGATTTTGTTTTTGTCCCCTAAATTGATAGTTTAATTTCTTAAGAAAATCCAAGAATTTTTAGAGTTTTCGCAAAAATACGGCAAGAGCGTTTGTGCCGAGTAAACAGAGCTGTACGACTTTAAGTGGGTTTTTATCAAAATTATGTTTTTCACAACCGGTGGAGTGATTACGGCGAAACTATTCCACCGATTTCGATGAAATTTATCACACATCTTCGTTGAATCAGCAGTTTGTCTGTGAACCTAAATATTATTGTGAATTTCGAAAATAAAATCTATTCTTTCCTTTAAATACAGCAAGAATTTCATGATCACAAAATTGACTTTATTAATCCGTTCTTTCCTGAATTTTGCATATATTTCAAAAATCCTGGTTCACCAACAGCATATGGGTCTTATATTTCAGAATCATTCTGATTTTTTTCTTCGGATAATTACAGCGTGACGGAGAACTCCAGCAGAGCGACATTTTTTTGAAAAATCTTCTAAACATTAATTTAGACGATGGACAGTTTGCGTTTGAAAAAAGTGTATATATTTTTTTCGAGCAATTAAAATATTAAGCAAAACACATCTAAGTATTCAAACATCTGATGGTATTTTTTCTAAGAAAAAAAAATCATAAGAAACCCATAATTTTCGAGCTTGTAAATGATCTTTCTACATCAAGACATCCTTCAACATATGCATTGGATGGGTACGTTGGAATCTAATGTTAAATCGCGATTAGAATCCAATGTAAAATCGTGACGTATTGATATATAAATCCAAAGTGATAAATCATTGATTCCGCTTCAGAATCCAATTGGATCCTCGCGAAAACTGCTTAAAAGAAATGTCAAAGTTCCGACGATGTTTGTATTTGATCAGCCGACTGATGAACGTTGGATTGATCATCAGTCGATCCAACGAATGGTTAAAGTTTCTTTTTTGTCGACGATCATTTTTTTTTTTATATCGAATATCTCATTTTCGAAATTCTTTCATTTGCATCACAAATCTTTCGTATCGGGCACGTGTATTCCGGTCGCTGTATTTCCAATTAGTTTCAAAATATACAAGGCGATTAATGGAAACAATGAGTATTGTAAAATCAGAGAGTTATTGTTTGCTTTCAGCAAACAATAACTCTCTGATTTTACAATACTCATTGTTTCCATTAATTGCCTTGTTTTATTTCCATTAATCGCATTGTTTCTATTAATCGCCTCGATTTATTTCTTTGATATACTCGCTCGATCGTCGGAAGAATAAAATCTTGACAGGATCGGTGTAACTCGCGCTCGGGACGATTCTAACAATGAAATCATTCGCCCGTTTTAATTCGCTCAAATGGAAATTCTCCAGATAATGGGTGCTCGATATTTTTTCATCTTTCCATCATCGTGTGCCATTGAACGCGAAACCTATTGTAAATTATCTTCCTTTGTTATCGATATAATATGGCAATGCTATCCATTGCCATTATAATCCGTTTGAATTGTCCACTCCATTTTTATTATCAATATGCTCCTTGTTTATTAGCTTGACAGATGTATTGGCGCCTTTGATATAATATCAAACCCAGTAACGAACAACCATAACCATAATAACAGTAACGATACGATGATAATAATAATAAGAACCAAAACGATAACGGCAATCATAATAATAATATTAGCAAAAAAAAGCGAACAGGAACAACGGACCGATAATAACAACAACGGTAATAACAACAAAACGTAATTATCATTATTGTGATAATTCGTTATAAAGATATATCGCTTTGGAAATAATATTAATCTCAGTTGAGACAACAACGATAACAGCGAAGACAACGATCACACGACAACAACAACAATCACAACAATGGCAACAATAATGTTAATTATTATCAACAATAATAACGACAGAACGATGTTGACGATGGCAACAACAGCAGCAGTAATAATCATATCAGCAACAAGAATAATAATAGCAGTGGTAACGGCGATAATAACGTTAATTATCATTAGTGTTGTTGTTGTTGTTATTGATATTGTTATTGTTATTGTTGTTGTTGTTGTTGTTGTCACAACCACGATCGGAGTTTGGGTTATTTGATAAGTTAACTATTAGGTTGTCATCCTTATAACCCCAACAGTAGCCACCCTAATTATTATTCGCGTTCAAAAAATAATAATTCACGGAATGCTGTAAATCGCTGTAAACCGAAAAAGTTACTAAGCTGAAACTGAAAAAGTTACTAAAAGGAAAACGAAAAAGTTACTAAGCTGCAACCGAAAAGTTACTAAACTGAAACGCAAAAAGTTACTAAACTGAAACTGAAAAAGTTACTAAAAGTTACTAAACGACCAATTATTATCTATATGGCTGATGGAAGGAAAATATTTGTTCTTTTACGTTGATTTCGTCGTGTCTTTCAAAGTCTACTTTGTGCAGTTCATCGGTGAAAACAATCGAAAGAAGTGCGAATGAAAGAACGGAAAGGTGAAGAAAACGACGGAGAAGTCGGAGCTCAACGAGGTATTAGGGGTGCGTTCGATAAAAAGGAATAGGACAAAGGGCTTTATAACGGAAAAGGGAGCTCGATTCTCATATCTCTTTCATCGTTATTATTACGAATATTATTGCGATCATTGTCATTATTATTATTACCATTGTTAAGGATTACGCGGAGACTCTCGCTTGTTCTTTTATCGTACTTCAACGTGCTGTGAATCGTAATAATGCAACGCGGAACGGCATTACTATTTCTCGCACGTTCGCCCGCGTTGGCGGTAGACTTTTAAACGCTGAACGGTAGGCGAAGGGGATGGAGGTGCAATGCGGCATCGAGAATTTTCATCGAGCTTCGCCTGCACACCTCGTGGCAAAGATAAACTGCGTCAACTTTCTATACAGTATCGTTCGACTTTTTAAAATTTTATTTTCCCTTCTTTTTATTTTTCCTTTTGACTTTTATAAAACCGATCACTCGTTTATTTTTTTACCAAGTTGGAAAAAACAGCACAGGTGAAGGAAAAACAAACACGAAGAGAACAAATTTTTAGCTTCCAATCCTCTGCCACCCGCACTGGAGCGTTTCATCTTTGCAAGAAAAGCTCGTGTTCAATCGTAAACCACCCCCCCAGTAAAAGTATGTAGCGAAACAATGACATAAATCAATTTTTTTTTTCAAGCTTCTTTTGGGTGAAGATAGAACTAGAGCCATGTGAGACAGGAATACCTTTTTTTCTTTCAATTGTTTGAAAGTTGCTAATTTACAGTGTAATTAAACGGAACCCAGACATTAATCCTCAAACACTGATGATTCAATTTCGCATTTTTAATATCATTTTTATTTAATTTAACGTCAATTTTCATTTTATTTAATTTCAATTTTTATTTTATTTTATCTCAATTTTCATTTTATTTAATTTCAATTTTCATTTTATTTCAGTTTTCTTTTACGATTTCTCGTAGACCCCTTGAAGGTTAAAATGTAGAACGGGCGGGGCGGTTAGGGACGGGATAAGACAATTTCGGGCCGAGTCTGACAATTTTGCCACATTCCATTTGTTAGCAGCGAATTGTTAAAATCAACGAAAGACACGAACGCTCCATGGTTATGTTCAACGTAAGTAAAAATGTATGCATTTCTTTTCTTCGTATAATACGTTCATTCAATAAGGAAAATGTATATGCGTTGCTCTGAGATTCTTTTTTTACCAAAATGACACGAAACAACAGCGAAATAATGTAGGCGTTGGGGCGTCGGAAAAATATCAAATATACACGTCATCATATTTCGCATGAAGTTGTTATCATCATTTCTATTTGCTGAAATAAAATATCATAATTTAGTTAAAGATTCAAAGAATGCTCGTGAATTCTTTTACATTTTTTTTGTCAAAAGTTTCGTCATTATGAAACAAGCGAAAAATACAAACGACCCCTCCTTAGGTTTAATGGTTGCTCAACGAATCTTTAACTGACGAGGATTAATACAAACCATTTATTACTTGGGAATTTAGAATAAAATTAATATTGTTTTTTATTTTTGGCGACGAAAGCAAAAAGTCATGATAATCCGTTGCAAAACAATGATAATCCGTTACAAAACACACAAAACAAACCCAAAACACGTTACAAAACAGAGACTAGAGTAAATTGCAAAACACTATGCAGAGACTAGAGTGCAAACCCTACTCAAAATGTCTAGCCTCCACTAAATACTCGCAGGACCTATTTTCTTTGTAATGCACAAGCCACCAGCCTCCGTTGAACCTACGAAACCTTATTTGTCGAGTTCACTGCCACGAAGAGGCCTCCATTTGATCCAGTGTAGCCTCCGTTAGCCCTTCCAAACCTTCTTTCGACCCCCAATACTGATAGAACGTGCAGAACACAGAAGTTCATTCTGGCCTGATCGGTAACCCGTTCGATGCCGAAATAAATACATTTTTCCTGATTATTCTCGTATAATGGTATAAATAAATATGCATCGTCAGTTGTTTCGCCACGTGACGGTTGATGAATAAATACTATACGTTATAAGGTACCCGATCCATGTAAGGCCCACCTTATTTTTTTTTTAAGTACAAAAGAAAAGCTTGAATGTTGAAATAGAACAAAATTTGTTATTTAATTATTTATTCAAAATATTGAATATATAATTAAATAAACATTTTTGTTTGGGTTAATAATAATTTTGGTTCAGAAAACAATGTTCACTATTAACTATAAGCTTCTTTTAAAAAACGCGTCTATTGAGCCTTATTCAAATCACAGTTCCTAATAAGGCCATATCCTTATTGTAACTTCGTACAAAAAAAAATAATAAAAACATATAATCTTCAATTTTAAACTTAAATTTTGATAACGACACGTACAGTGCTGATAAACCACTACATATAATTAGAATAAAGATTCACCAAGTAATATTGAAAACACTTCTTGTTTTCGAAAGTTTTAGTACGTCGAAATTTAAGAAACGCCTACGTGGGGTCGCACCCGCTGCCTTCTATCGACTGAAAAATTGTTTGGGTTCGCCACAGAGCGGCGGTTTCTATAGCAATTGCGACCATTCAAAGTTAGACACTCGACGATGAGAGCTCGATCCGTTTGACTTTGTAGTTTTGGATATTTAAAACGTGGGCTTTATTAGGCACTGGGCCTTACCTGGGTCAGGTACCTTATTTATAATCATTTTATAGGCGATTCGTGGAAAAAGCTGTGTATATCTAGATTTACTCTAATTCCATCGTATTTATTGGCGTGCCGTTATCAGTTATGTTTTATTATACATTATCACTCGTTTACAAGTGATTATTAATTAACAGAAATGCAGCTACGAATTCTAACCCCACTACCCGTATAAGTGACGTATTATCCGTTCTATGACACTCCTGCAGATAAGAGAGTTCGATTGAGGTAAGAGCAAATGAGACAATACAAATTGAAGAATACAGTTGAATTTAAGGTCCGGAGAGTGTACGTCGAATCTACAGCAGGCTGAAAGGAGGGCCGGTAGGTTCAGAGAGAGCACTCGTTCAGGTCCAACGAAGGTTACGTAGGTTCAGTTGCGTGCTACACTAGCCTCCTTTAATCGTAAAGTCCAGTATATGTCATCTAGGAGGTCCAACGGAGGCTCCAACGTAATAATATTCCATGCACCGTAGCTCCATTCGGATAACCGATAACCCGCTAGCGCAGACTTACTATTCGGAAAAGGAGGCTTTCATTCCGCGGGTTGAAAACAGCTCGAAAATTTTGACTCGGGAGCAGTGAGTTCAGGCATTTTTGCAAATGAAACTCTGGTACGTAAAACTACTATCAGACTAAAACTGACAACAAAAATAAATCAGTAATCGTATTACACGGGATACTCATAGGAAATGTTTATTTGATTTTTATTAAATTTTATTGCTCCTGCGCATGCGTATTGTCACTCCACAAGCTGGTACGCACGTTTGCTCCAAAGTACTCAAATTTAAAATCCTTAAGGAAACATTTAAGTGTGTCAAACTTTTTTTTTGTTTTTCAATTATAAAAAAATAAAACTTTTATAAACATGTTGTAAAAATGTGCCCGTGTATACCAGATTACTAAAGTCGCTGAAGACTTTCTCAGAAAAATAAATTTTCGATCAGCCACGTAAGATGCGACACGAGAACGTTTTTAACAATTAATTAATTAAATTCCGTTTGATACATAACCTAATAAATTTGTCGAAACGTCGAGGCTACGTTCATCGAATTTTCTACGTTCGGAATATACAGTTATCGTTCAATTCCCGGGCAACATTTTTTTTTTCCTTGCTCTCTATATAGTTTTTTTTTTTTTATCATTTGCCTTACACGGTTTTATGCGTGTTCTCTCGAGAGCTCGAGAGCTCGGGAAGTTACGTATATAAGGGTCGCAACAAGTGAGTCCGTGTTGGTGTTGTATTTCTTTTTTTACCCTCGCCCTATCGCGCGCTATCATCCTCCTCGTATCTCTTGTATCTTCCCCTCGGTGTCGAAATGATACGCGATGGTGGCACGTGAAAAAAAAAAATCAACGCTCGCGATCTGTTCGCGCGCACCCTTCGGCAAATACAAATTCACCCGACAAAATTGATAATGTTACATGATAAATGAAAAGCAAACACGCTCTGTGATTATTTTAGTAAGGGTGGAGGTAATAATTGTGATTAATTGTTCGATTTCAAGCTGATATTGTCAATCACGAAATAAAAACGTGCTTCGATAACTTTCAACGTTTTAATACATAACTAGTTGAGATATAATAACAACATACCCACAATAATATTACTAAGAATCAAACTTACAAAAATGAATGATGATAGTAATAAATGAAAATAGAAAATCAAATTAATGAAATAAATAACGAGAACAACGATAATAATATGAATAAATTTAATACAATTGATAATTAAAAGTGCGTTGCCTCGAGCAATGAAACGTGCCATTATAATGCTTAGTTACAAACAAACAAACAAAAAACAGAAAATTTCATAGTGATTAATGACAACAGTTTTGGTACTTGTAATATTGATAGGGGAAAGTAGTACGAGTTGATCCCTTGGGGTAAGATGATTCTTTGTAATTGCGCTGAAACCACTAACGCCATCTAGTTTATTTCACTGCCAAA
>JAPYZI010004488.1:0-13410 GCA_030523105.1 Ophioninae sp. A BG-2022a
AAAAAAAAAAAAAAAAAAAAAAAAAAAACAGAAGAAAAGAAGAATACGCAAAGACGATCTAAGAATAATGAAGCTCGCAGGAGGGAAAGTCAATGATAATGGGATAATCGATAGCCCGACGAAACTAGGTTGCCAACGAATGTCAGTTTTTTTTGTTTTTTTTTTGTTTTCTCTCGGTCACAAAATTGTGTTAAGGATGTATCGTTGCCGGAGAGCAATCGAGTCGATGCGTCTCTCTTATTTTCTTCTTTCTTTCTATTTCAAGCTTTCAAAATATTGAAACGATCGAACTCGTACGAGTGTAATAGAACGTCGATATTTATTTTTTAATCAGGCCAAAAACTGTTCGCTGGCAAAATCAATTGTTTCGATGTACGTTTATGAAATTAAAAAAAAAAAGCGTTGCTTCAATCGAAACTGAACAATTGAACCGTAAAAAAATTGCAATTAACGAAAAATAAAAATCTGTAATTAAACTCCGTACAATTAATTGCAGATTTTCGTTTTTATTCATTAATTTTATCATTCAATTTTGTTGTCAATTAAGTAATGAATTTATTAATTTATTTTTAATATCAATTCATTAATTTATTCGTATTAGTTAATTTTAATTTATTCGTTTCTTTTTATCAATTATGAAATGATTTAACGAACTATTGACCTCACAGGAAATCACATAGGCGATCTGATTTAACGAAAATTAAGGAAATCTCTACAGTAACACCTTAACATTCTATTTTGATGAACGGCGAGAGAAGAAATTGTATTCATTTTGGACGGCCCTTTTAAGAATGTAAATGATTAAGTTGGTCTATTTTTTTTTCTTTTTCTTTTTTTCTTTTTTTGCGACTCACATCGTGACGAGCGAACTTTGTTTCGGTTTACTATCGAGACGAAGACTCGCGCCAATCTCAAGAGTGCTCGACAAATTTAATCTGTCGTATCCTCTTCGCAAATCTCTGGAAGCTTGCTGAGAATCGATGTCGTTGTACTTTTCACTGGACAGCAGCTAAACGTTTTTAAAAATTGCGATTGGTGTATTAATCATTTGTTTGTTTGTTTGTTTGTCTTTTTTTTTTTTTTTAACGAATGACTACGCGATTTAACGTAAAAACGATGGAAATTGTTTTACTATGTTCATGTCTCGTATCTCGTAGCACTGACGTTGAGTAAAGTGATGAACCGGTGCTGGATCACCCGAATCGCTTATCACGACCGACCGGCTGTCCTGTACCAGCGGCGGTAATCTTCTCGGCAACACCGTTACCACGGAATTGAAACTTGCCGCTCCGACACTTCCATATCTTCTCACCGAACCGGAAAACGAAAAAAAAATTCCGATTATTTATCATGTTATTAAACAATGCATTTCTGATAACGTTCAGTCGTCGAATCAACCATTTTTATTATCTTATTACTGTATTTTTAAGAAGCAACGAATAACACAAAAATATTTCGCATACGTTTGGGTTTGTTTAATCGACGTTACATATAAAAAATGTTATTGTTTTAAAATAACTGAATTTTATCGAATTTCGTAATTCGGAGATTTTCTGGCAATTCGAGAAAAAATTCGAACGATTTGGGAATTCCGAGAAACTCGAATATCTCGCGATATTTTGAAATTGTATAAAGTATTGAACATTGAAAAAAATTCCGAAGTTCCGTAAAACTCGGATTTTAAGGAATATTTTGAAATTCATAAAATTTGGTAATTGAGAAATTTCGAGAAATTAGAAAAAGAATTAAAAATTGAAATAAACATTAAGAGGTTTCAAAAAAAAAGGGATTTTTCGCAATATTTTGAAATTGAGAAAATTGAAAACTAATTGAAAATCTGTTAAGATTTGGAAATTGGGAAAACTGAAAAAGTTCGCAAAATTGGAAAATAATTCGAAGTTGTAAATACTTTGTAAATTGCGGGAAAAAAAAATGGACACTTGGAAAAATTGGGGAATTTGAAAAACTTTAAAAACCATATATGACTCTGATAGACTTATGTATCATTGCAGATCTGTTTTCCGGTTGCAACTTGAGATGGGACTGGTTTTGATACCTGGATGAGTTACCGACGGGGCTATCGTCGAGATCGCTGGTTTCGGAATTCGGAAACATGACAGATCCGGCGCTCATGTGTGAAGAGGATGATAAGAGGGGTGCACTCTCGGAACCGCTGTCTTGCTGAAGAGTCGTTCTGCTCGTGTCCCAACATCTCCGGTGTTTCCTTTTGTACGGTCGATGTCTGCTGTCATCTTGGCAGAACAGTAAAATAATGATGATCAATTAGACAAAAATGAGAACGAAAAAATTCTTCAATTGAAAAATCCATACATTTCTTCGTATCTACATTTTTGTTAACTAAAATTGGATTTTCAATTTAAATTGAAAATCCAATTTTCAATTTAAATTGAAAAAATTTTAACATTGATACCTTTGTTTTCTGCAGGGCTGTCGGTGTCACTGGGAGACGAGAATTTCGATTCGGGTACGCGAGACTTTTCACGAGCAACGTTCACCCCGTGGATTTGAGGTGTTTGGTTTTTCGATGATTTCTCTTTCCCGTTTGACGACCGTAATTCAAAAATCGGATCAGCAACGTTGGAGCCACCGTTCATTAGCTTGGCTTTCCCTGATGGACTTTGTTGTACGGAAGACATTTGGCTTGATCGAGGAAGCGAACAAATTCTGGATCAAACATTGGTACATTTCAATGATTTTCGAAATATTTAGAATTATTTTCGATTCATTAGAATTATTTTTGGTACATTAGCATTATTTTTCGAATATTAGAATCATTTTTGGAACTTTAGAATCACTTTTGGAACATTGGAAGCATTTCCGAATCATTAGAATTATTTTTGGAACATGAGAATGACTTTCGAAAAATTATAATAATTTTCGAAACATTAGAATTCTTTTTATAACATTAGAATAATTGTTATGCTTCAAATAAATAAACCGCGTTAATGCGTTTTCTAATAAATTCGTAAAATGGCGAAAGATTCATTTTATATTAATTTATTTTAGGTTAAGTTTCCCGGGACGTATGGGGAAACTAGAAAACAAGAGGAGCAAGCGCGATAAAAATAACGGAAGAAGACGGCGCCGTCTCTAAATGGAACGTCGTAATCTGGTCCAATTTCTCAAGCTCCTTTTTTTCCTAATACGAGTCTCGGTCGAATCTCGTGATTAGATTGTGTCTCCGCGTAATTAATGCGTGACGTTTTACATTACCGCGAACTATTTTACGATATGCATACGCCAATAATAGACAAAATTTCGCCAGTCAAAAAATCATTCATTATTAACGTAACGATTAGAATTAATTAACGTAAATAAAGAATTTCGTTTTCCTTAATTTTTTTTTATTTACAAAACTTTTAAAGATTACCAACAATGACAATAAACAAAAAAAGAATTTTTCAATGTCATAAATTAATATATCCGATAAAAACAAAAATATCGAAAAGTTTGTTAAAAAATAATGTTTTTGTCAAAAGTGCGGTCAAGAATAGTGCATGGCATAATATGGGATCGATATATCGAAGTACGGTTGCACATTTATCATTCGCGCGATAGCCACTTCACTTTCGACCTTTTGGGTGTCATTAATCGTTAAATTCTTTTTTCGGCGAGAAAAAGTCGTTGCAGCCTTTCGATTTCGATGGAATCGTCGTTCGAAATCCGTTTGTTATCACTACGGCGAATTATTTCCACTTTCGTCAATTTTCATTATTCTGTATTATTTTAAAAACATATTTCATTTATTTGCGTACCGTAAAAAAACTATGATATGGTTATCGGAGAAAAATCACGAATGCGGAAGAGCGACGCGTAGCGAATTAAGGACGATCGTTTCACTCAACGATTTGGAAATTTTAAATGTCCGCATTTTCGCTTCGACGTGTGTTTGTTTTTTTTTTCACGTTTAAGGTTAAATCCACGTCGATTCGTTGCTCATTGTTCACGACTGAACTAAACGGAGTCGGGAATGATACTGGATTAACTCGGACGAGAAACTGCACAATTATGTCCCGGGAACGATGGATTTATATCGCCCTCTTTCAAAATGACATAACTAAGGAATTCTCGATGATACGTTTACCCCCACCCCCATTAATCGAAGAAAAGTTTCTTCGTTCGCTCTTCCCTCACGCTTGGAAATTTCTAATGTCGTCACACTGGTGATACACGCGTACCCGATATATATCGTTGTTCGAAAAAGAAAAAGCAATTCACGATTTCGTCACCGACGCAGATAATACGGTAAACATCATCGGTGCAAGTGTCCAAACAATTTTTCGTCGAACGCACGAATTTTTTTTTATTATTGTGACTGCCATTATCTGTCCTTCGGAGGAATCGAACGTTGTAACGTGTTTTACGTGATAAACCAAGTCGTTTTTTCGCGCGAATAACTAGCTTGCTCGAACCACGGAGAACCAGCCGTGTTTAACCTCATTTCTGTTTGCTAAATAAAGGTTAAAACGTTCGGAACATGTACTGCGTGAAATTTTTGATAATCTGTAGAAAATATATGCACACAGATGTCCGGCTTTAATTTCGATCAGGAAGTCATATATATTAAAAACAACATCGTTTAGTCTGCGTTTTCACGGACTCGCCGATAGATGGTGCAAAAGGTTCGAACTTTGGGATAATAATGACAGTTGTAAAGATACAGTTGCAGTGAATCTTCTCGACGGATATCTCTTATCGGAATCTTGTGTCAAAAAGGGCGTATCCAAAGTGGCACTTTAATCAATCAATTACGGGCACGCTTTTAATTGATTCGTTAAAACGTGAAATTAATTGTTGGATAAAATTACGAAAGTACGGTTTACGATTAAAGTATTGTTGCTATGCGGCATATTAAAGCCAAAGTGTCAAATGCATAAATACGTTTTTTTTTAAGCCATTATCGTTGTTTTTTTCAAGGAGCTTCGCTTATTACAAATTTGGCATTTTTTGAGTGAACACTGCAGTAGTCGATACAAAGATTACGTCTTTTCGAAGTGACTCCACGGTTATTAATTGAAAATGAGTTCAACAATAACTTCACAACATCCAATTCGATTGTTTTAAAGTTGCGTTGTAAAGAATGTCTTTTTCATTTTCTAGAATTTCCCTAACCCAAAAACTTGGCTGCTTATATATCGCTTAAAAATATTGTTCGTTTCGACAAATCGCCATCGACACCATTGGAGCCGCTTTGATCATTTCACTCTAAGCTTCGACGACAGAAGAGGGAACTATCGCTTTATTATCGAATTCACCGACTCTAAAATTGTCCCCACTTGAACAGCTGTAAATAATAAAAATAATTATCCCATGGAAAAATATGAAATATACATTTCCAAAGCAATCCCGATATCGTGTAGATCGAAACTACATTTTTCCAGATTTATCCCTTAACCGTACCGAGTTATTTCCTGGTCGTTTGTTACCGACGGTGGGAAAATTAAAACCCGATTCTCGGCGAAAGGTTTCGCACATTTGTCGCGGGATGACGCCATTCTCGCGAATTGCAAACGCATGCGCGTTCGTAGCAAAATGTATTGGGGGAATTTAGTAAAAAATGTATGTACGTATATAAAATCCGAGACCTCGCCTAAACTCGCATGGGGCGGCGCATCGACGAATCGTGATATAAATATATATATATATATATATATATCTTTCGTGGGCAGTCTGGCGTCACTCGGCCGGGACTCGATCCGAAGTGAAAATAAGAAGAAGAAGAAGTTATATAGGCATTATGAGGAAAAGGTCCATGCCCCGTGTCCTTGAATGTCATTGGCACATTCGCTATATCGTGGGCTCAGTCTGCTATCAGCTCTCGGGCCGGCTAGTCTCCAGGGCTCTTGTACATATGTACATACGTAATAGAAATTAGAAAGCTAGTTAACGTTGAAAAAACAGCCGAGCAAAGCGAGTGGACATCGTGGAATAATCGTTTTTTTTTATTTATTTTTTTTTAATTTCGTTTACGCGTGCTCGCGAACATCGAGAACGTTTTCGTATCGCAAAACCTCGAAATGTCTTTGTCCATCGAAACCATAACGACGAAAATCTACGATGGTCAAAAACCTGGAACCTCGGGACTTCGAAAAGCCGTAAAAGTCTTCCAGCAGGAGCATTATACGGAAAACTTCGTCCAATCGATCTTCGATGCTATCGGGGATCAGTTGAAAGGCTGCACTCTCGTTGTCGGTGGTGATGGACGCTATTACGTCAAAGATGTTGTGCAAAAGATCATTAGAATGGCTGCAGCCAATGGGGTAAGTCTCTTATTTCCTCCTTTAAATCTATTCTTTCAACTTTTCGTTATCCTCTCGAGTTCGGAACATTTTACCATTTTTTTCAAACTTCGCTAACGCAAATCTGAAAGTTAAGCGTGTGTGTTAGTGCGCGTGCGCGCTTGTCCGTGTGCATACGTGTGAATCTGGGGACATAACCTTGTCCCGGGGTCAAAGGTGAATGATACCAGCCCGTAAGCGCAGGCGCATATTGCTCTCGTTTTCAGACGAGGTCATCGGATATCTGCCTAACCATAAAAAAAAAGTCTATAGCCGTTGCACAGATTAGACACGGACAGACAATTGGCTCGCGTCTGAACACCCACACACGCGGAGCGCCGAGTGGAAAAAACGTATTTAGGGGGTTCGGGCGTTCCAAGGTCTCTCTGGCATTCAGCCACAGCTACATTTGAAAATACGTGATGACATACCGAAGAACATCCGTATTATACGAGTGAAATTAAAAAACAAATAAATAATCATTTTATTAAGTTTATTTAATTAATTACACTAGTTAATTTGATTTAGCTAAGTAAACGAGTAATTAAAAATGGATAAATAAGTAAATTCTGTAAATAAATGTTTGCAATCGTAGAATCGGCGAACAAAAAATACTTGATTGAAATTGATGCGTATAAAATCTGTTTGAACGCACGTACTGAGAATTAATGCGTCGTATGGTGCACCTGAAAACTTACGTATTCATCACACCCTTATTTATAGCTACATCATCTGAGAACAATCATTGTTCGCTTTTTTTTTCTTTCGATTTCCCATTCAAATGCAGCGTCGATCCCCCGCTTACGACAAGTATCGATCGCATGGCGAAATTGTGGGCCTGGGACGGGTCATTAGCTGCTTTGTCCAGTTGCGCGGACCCGAATGCGCAGTCCGGACGCAACGTCGTCCTAAACGCTAGAGTCCCGCCGCTCACGAATTCATGTCCTTGCATACATTTTGCAAGTAAATGTATTGAGGTTTATGGAAGTTTTCGCTGAAATGCCTAATATTGCCTCTCGAATGTCCTAAACATTGATTAATCGTAAAAAATATTACGAAGTAAATAAGTATATTTAAACAATGACTTGAAAGTTTAGATATAAAATTTCCACTCCGGTTTAAGGACATCTGAATACTCTTGAATATTGTATATTTCCAATTTGGTTTGGGATTGAAATCTAATTGTATTCTTTTACTCAAACTGATGATGAATTCAAGGTCAAGAAGTAATGCAAGGTCATTGTGGAGGCGTCCTTGAAAGCAACTTAATTAATTTGAAAAAGAAATATAGCGTAACGCAAAGGAGCAGCAAAACTGCACAATAAAAACAATCTTTCGACTATGAATTGCAAATGATTCTGTACAATTCGAAAATAATGCATCCCGAATATACTTATTACCTTAAAATTGATCTACCCTTTTCGTACCTTCAGGTGAGCAAACTAATAGTTGGACAGAACGGAATTCTCTCGACCCCTGCCGTCTCAACGTTAATACGGAAGTACAAAACTCTCGGAGGCATAGTTTTAACAGCTTCGCACAATCCAGGCGGACCGAACGCTGATTTTGGAATAAAGTTTAATTGCGACAACGGAGGTCCAGCTCCCGATCATGTTACCAACAAGATTTACGAAATCACAACGTCCATTAAGCTGTACAAAATCGTGCCTGGTATCAACGTCGACATCGGCAAGATACAAACGAATACGCTGACCGTCGATGGAAAATCGTTCGTCGTTGATGTCATTGATTCCGTTAACGACTACGTCACCCTGATGAAAGAAATATTCGATTTTGATAGCATTAAAAAATTGCTCCAAGGCGGCGATGGAAGACCGAAGTTCCAGATTTTAATAGACGCTATGAACGGAGGTTTGCATTTTTCTTTGCGATCGTAAGAAAAAAGATCTTCACTTTTTTACTTTAATCTTTGGTTTAATATATTATATACGATATTACAATTTCTGAAGTTTGTTTGATTGAAACATCAATGAAGATTATGAACGAAGACGATTTAGACGTTACACTCGATCTTTTGCTTTTCAGTCACCGGGCCTTATGTGAAACGTATTTTCGGCGCTGAACTCGGCGTCGACGAAACGTCCCTCGTGCATTCCTCTCCTCTCGAAGACTTTGGTGGCCTTCATCCTGATCCAAATCTCACTTACGCCGCCGATCTCGTCAATACCGTGAAAAATGGTACTTACGATCTCGGTGCCGCTTTCGACGGTGATGGTGACAGAAACATGGTAAATTCTCTTCAGAAAATATTCTTCCTTGGTATATATGTATTTTTTGACATTTGCGCAAAAACCGAAAGAAGAGTATCACTAAATTCGAGTTTTTTTTCGAGGCACGTAAAATATTTTTCTTTCCTGAAATTCATGCACGTTTTCCAGATAATCGGAAAGCACGCGTTTTTTGTGACGCCGTCGGATTCACTAGCCGTTCTGGCTGAGCATCTCCAGGTTATTCCTTACTTTAAGAAAACAGGAGTTAAGGGTTTCGCGCGATCAATGCCAACGGGTGGTGCGGTTGACAAGGTAGCCGCAAAAATGGGCATTGAGTGCTTCGAAGTTCCAACAGGCTGGAAATATTTCGGTAATTCCTTTAATTTGATACCAACGTTTAAAAAAACCAAGTCTTAAACTCGGAAAATAAAAAAAAACGCGTATGGATGGACGTTCGCAGGTAATTTGATGGACGCTGGTCGGTTGTCGCTGTGCGGTGAGGAAAGCTTTGGCACAGGCTCCGATCATATACGCGAGAAGGACGGAATCTGGGCGTGCTTAGCTTGGCTCAACGTTGTCGCAAAAGTTGGCAAATCCATCGAGGATATACTCAAGGATCATTGGAAAAAATTCGGCCGCACGTTTTTCACTCGTTACGACTATGAGAATTGTGATTCCGAAAAATCCAATAACATGATGAGAGAACTGGAGAACGCTATTACCGATCCGTCCTTCATCGGCAGAGAATTCGGCGAGTACAAAGTCGAGAAAGCGGACAATTATTCGTACAAGGATCCAATAGATGGTAGCGTAGCAACGAAGCAGGTAATGAAACCAAACTCTTCATTATCCTTGTTCCTAGGAAACAGTAAAATCGTTAAATAACGGAGTCACGGAAAATCGATGTTTCAGGGACTTCGCGTACTGTTCAAGGACGGCTCAAGATTTATATATCGTTTATCGGGAACCGGAAGTTCCGGGGCGACCATTCGCCTCTACGTCGAGCGCAACGAGACCAATCCAGCCAATTTTGAAAAAGAAACCCAAGCGGTTTTAAAACCGCTGGTGGATGTTGCTCTGGAGCTTGCTTCCCTCAAGAAACATACTGGCCGTGATGCCCCGACTGTTATCACGTGAATTATTCCACGTAAACAAGGATTATCTTATTTCTTCTTTTTTCTTTTTTTTTCAACGAAACGCACAATTTACTCGCGTGATATTTTCACGATGTTTAGCATGAACCAAACGTAGATTTTTTAAGATCGAGTAATAATCTCGAAAAACAATGAAGTTTCGTAAAGTGTAGCAAAAGTACGTAGTGCGAGGAAAGTGTAACACTAATAGGTTGTTTTTTTGCTCGTTCGTTTCAATGTGCAACAGCTAGTACGAAGAACGCTCAATCGCGTACAATATCGTGCGGTTTTATCTCAAATTCCGAAAGTCTCGTAGTCGTTGCAGTTCTTGCATGAAAAAAAATGCGAAAATCATTTCGGCATCACCCAATTAACGTGTGGCCGTTTAAAACTGAAGAAAAATTTAATTAAAGTAGATTTAGCTTTTAAGTCTGAGTGTAGTACGTTAAAAAGTGCGAGAAGAGTAAAACGAGAATATACCAAAGATGAACGTTTGAGGAACCGGATTTATAAGCTCGTGGTAATCGAAGTTACGTAATAGCAAAAAAAAAAAACATAAGAAACCAAGGAACGTGATATATAACCTGTACTCGAAAGAAATGGAATAATTTAACAAAAATGAGAATAGTTAATGCAATGCTGATTAAAGAAAAAATAACGTTAAGACGCGCAAGAGTTTGGATGGACGAAGAAATTTTATCCTGCGAAATAAAGCTCGCTGACGAATCTTCGTTTGCCGGGATTGAAGAGATCAATTTTTGTTGTATATATGTAAAGAATGGAAATGTGGAGAGATTACTTGGGGACCTGAGCCGATAATCGCTCCCGCACGGTTGAGATCTTTTGCAAGAGCCGATTTACGTTTTAGCGCTCAGAGATCGAATCTCGTTTACCGTCGCGGGGAAGCGATGTCACAGACACCAGCGTTGACTGCCGATTGTAATTATAAAAGAAAAAAAATACGTAAAAGTTATGAAATTCGTAAACGTATATATGTGTGTGTATAACGAAGGTAAAAGGAAGAAGCAAGCGAAAAGAACGTGAAAATGAATACGAAAAAAAGCGAGAATTGTAAAATGCGTAAAATTAGTGAAAATAATAACCACGTCGTTTGTAAGTGCGTTGTCAGAGCGAATACGCGAGTCCTGAATTAAGAAGAGAAGAAAACACTCATTGAGAGGTGAACAATTTTCCAAACTCGCGAATTCGCTTTTTATGTATCGAGAAATCCCGCTTGTCCACGAAATCTGTAATCCAACTTTCAACAGCTATTTTATGTGTAGTATTTTCTTATTTTTTTTTATTTGATGGCTTGTATAACGCTTTGATTGCAATATTGTATTTTCGGATATTGAGGAAAACCGGTCGAGATTGTATTAACGATTAAGCGTTGTTCGTACGACACTTCGAGATTTAAACGACACTGTAGCTTCCTGTGTGTTATTACGTAATAAACTCATTGTAATAATTTACTTCACATGTATTCGAGGGTAAATTTATTAAATAAAAATCTGTCTCGAACACGTTTACGTTTTATCGTGGACACGGAGTTTTATTTTTTATTGTTATCAGGCACCTTTCGCCTTGACTGATTTACATATTTATACGTTGCATTTTTATTACTATGGTACACATACGTAAAAGTTTATACTACCTACTTAGTACAATTACTGAGTTTCTTTGTTGTTCCATGCATTGCGTAGTAAGCCGTCGTGAAGGCTTCGAGAGGTGAGCTGACTCTTGAGATGTTTAATCCATTGTCCATCTAAATATGGCTAGACACATTGCTAATTTGAATTATACATTGGATCGTATTTATTTCTGCTCAAGAGCGATCACGTTTAATTCCACTCATTGATTCCATTCGCTGAAAGCTGTACAATTGCAGAACAGAATTCTCAGTTCGTCATTTATCCTTACAGCAAATTTTCACAAATTTCTTCGCTAATAACGATTCGTGAGAAAGAAACTGTGGCGATACAGCAATGAGGTGCTTTTTGTTACGTAAGAGAAGAAAAATGGTACTAATTCAGACGGAAAAGCTTTCGCCGCATCCGCACGTCCCTTTGATGTTCGGATTGTTGAAAACAAATTCGGAACTCAATTTATTCTCAACGTAATCCATCTCGGTACCTAAAAGAGAAAGCTGAGCTTTCCGATCGATAATCACCCGTACGCCGTCCTGTAAAACCTCTTCGTCAAGCTTGCTTTTCTCAGTCGCGTAATCGAGCGTGTAACTAAGTCCGTTGCAACCCCTCTGGCGTACGCCAACTTTAAGTCCGATCTGTCATTAAAGTATCATATATGGTGAAACAGAAGAAGAAAACTGCCAACGAAAATGCAAACAAATTACGAAAGATATTATTGAAATCTATTCTCGTGACGAGAAGACGTTTCGCAATAACGTCGCAAGAATACGCAACGGAACAACGAAACGCTCTGTTTTGATCGAGAAAACTGAATAACATAAAATTTTTACTCACGTATTGATTTTTATCGTGCAATATTTCTTTGATCTTTTGTATCGCGTTTGGAGTCTGAAAAAAAAACAAACTAGGTTAAGGCCAGTGTTACGATGCGTATATTCTCCGTTTTGAGGTTAGCCTTGTCATTATATTTTCTTTTATTAATTATAAGTTCCCCGACAAATCTCCATAGTTATCCAGTCCGTAGGTTTGCAACTGAGTAATGATTTTTAACTCACGAGAACTAAAGCAGCTCGTGTCGGAAGTGTTCTTTTAGCTTTGACAGCTCGAACTGTGGCAGTCGCTGCTATGCGCGACGCCATCTTGGATTATCGTTCTTTGTCAGACTGCCAGTAACCAGTGCATCCAGATCGCGTGTGCAACTTACCCCCTCTCTAGGGTCTTACAAGCCGATCACACAATCAAAAGTTCGCCTGTCCGTGATCGAGCGATGCTCGGAGATCTTCGGAGAGAACCGAGCACGGCCGCAGTTTCCCAACCCCGTCTTCGACAGCTACACCAACCTATGGACGCTGACCCAAGCTTCGTGCGGCCAAGTCGAAACGAAGCTTCGAGGGCAAAAGCAACCCGCGCACGACTCCCACGTGACGTCGGGTGACGTCACGCGCGCGACTTTTACATTATTTCAATGCTTATTTAGCTTATTTAGCTGATTAAAGTATACAAAAAATGTATCGCGCACTCTATCTTATTTTATTAGTTTGTACGTTCATTTAAATATAGGAATAAATATAAATTACAACTTGTTTGTCTTGTACAAAATTGTCTGCTCTTTACTCGCACCCGTCCCAATGCTATGCTTATGCCGTCCCATGCCTAAATTGTAATTCATAAAGGTAAGCGGAAATATTTGTATATTCGTATTATTAGTATTATATTAATTATCGTACTTTCATTAAGCGATAAAGCATTATCCCTAGAAATTAGCCAATCATCCATCCGGCCACGAAGCATAAGTATATAGTAGTGCTTCCTTACTACAAGTAATGAAATGGTCCCGTTGGTAGCGTTCACGGCTACGGTTCGTGAGGGTGCGGGGTCGTTTCCCGAGTCCGACACTTTTTTTTATTCATCATTATTACTATTAATTCGTATTTGATTAGTTCTTTTTATTAATTATCATCATTATTTTTGTTAGGTACCTTGTAGAGTAGAAAAACATTTCGCGCACTCTGACAGCTTATTTTATTAGTTAGTACGTTAATTAATCCAGCCGCATAACATAAGTACCCAATAGTGCGCTTATATATCAAGTGATAGG
>JAPYZI010004489.1:0-13410 GCA_030523105.1 Ophioninae sp. A BG-2022a
GGGGGAAAAACAAAAAAAAAAAAAAACAAAAGAAAAAACGAACAAAAACGAAAGCACGCCTTTTCTTTCGAGACCAGCTTCATCGGGTAAAAGCTCGTGCAAACAGAAAACCGAATGGACCAACGGCAAACAGTTGCTCAACTGTTTTCCAACTGCCTCTAACCGTCTTAACGGTGAGGATAGTCGAAAAGGAAGAAGGTTGGGGAGGGGAGAGATTAAAAAAAACTCGGTTTTCATCCGAACCATTATCAAGGTAATAAACGCTTCAAATATGAAGGCTGTATCACGCTGTTGTAATTGGGAGATCGAAACGCGTTGCTCATTCGTGAACGAGGTGTGAGAACACCTGTCATGTTTCGCATCCGCATCACTGATCGAACAAACATTCACCATCCCTCGCGCCTTCATCTCTCGCCATCTCCGGTTTACAAATGACGAGAGTATCAGAAACCAACAACCGTTCGAGCATCATCACGCTCCCGTGCACTTGGTTTACGCACGCACGTACGTGGTGTGCAAAAAAAAACGAAAAGAAAAAAGCGTCCATCAGGTATTTGCATGTATTTGGGGAGGCCGGATGGAGATGGAATATTAAAAAAGTATCGGTATGACGTTGAGGTTGGGCACGTATGATTGCGGAATCATTCGTGGTGTATCATTGAATGCAGGATTCTTCAAATGACTTCTGAACAAATGTGATTGCGCAATAGAGACTGTAAACCTTAGTTAAGGAGAAACCACGCGATAACGGTTTCAATAAATTATTTCGTTTTTACTTTTTTTTGTGATATGTACTTTTAAAAAGATGTACACCAAAAATAATGTTGTAGTTTACAGAAATGACCACTGATAATTATGAAAAATCGAGAGTAATAAGCTTCTTAGGATTCGTTCTTGGAGAATTCCAAAAGCGACCTCCTAATTTTCTCGTTAAACTATTAATTTTATGGAATAATATCCATCAACATTGAGTACCTCCCAACAACCCTCATCCCTCTCAGCTCGAACTCGATTATTCAACAATGCGCGGTAAGTTACAAAAAAAAATTGGTGTTTCACTGTAAACACTTTCAAGTTAATTCTCCACCCTATCTTGCGGTTGCTTATATATTCTCCTTAAACCAAGGCAAGGATCCCCCCCGTGGATGCTTTTGTTTCCCTTGTTTAATTCGCAATGAAACGAAACCGGCGAGACGTCCAAGAGGCCAATTTAACTTGCGCATTTCATTTGGTATAGTTTGATGCAGAAGAAATTTCGTATTCGCGTGAGATATGCTTATTGCGAGGGAAGTTTGGGGTGATAAGCTTAAGTGGGAGTGTATATGGACGATAGGGTGGGGAGAGAGTGCTTTGTCCCATTTCTCGTGAGGAGCTACCGTAACGAAAAAGGCGAAATGCGTAATTCCTAAGCTGTGAGGAGGGAAAGATTCATCCACCTCGACCCCCCATCTACCCCACTCCCCCACTCTCTCTCTCTCTTTCTCATTCTTTCTTATTCCCTTTCCCTCCATTTCCTACAAAAGCCAATTACTTTCGATTGGCTGAGCGAAAATTTCTCTCCAATTTGGGTCCGCAAGTTTCATAAGGTATGACGAGTGAAACGAGATCGAGGGTTGGAATTACGTGGTGGAGAGTCAGAACGACGAAAATGCGAAAGGGAAGCAAAAGTACGTACACGAGTGTACTGCGAAACGTAAAGACGTATGAGAACGTTTTTGACATTGGAAATGTCAATTGCCAAAGCCTTTCTTTCGCCAGGCCAATCGAAAGGCACGGGACCATCATGGGGAGACGAACGCCAGAGTTTTTCCGGTTCGTCTCCTTTTCTCAACGTTTCGGTCACGTAACCGAACAACCGCGTGTCTCCACGTCCATAGAGGGTCGGCGCGAAGAGAGAAAACTACACATTTAGCAAGGGTTATTCCCCCGAGGATTCCGTATTAAGCGATTCCATAAGTATAGTTGCCGAGAAAAGAGATCGCAGGGATACCGATCTAACACTGGAACGAAAATAAGTTTCCTATCGCCCGTGAGATCCGTGGGATTTTTTCCGTAACAGGAAGCTTTTCGGTATGGGCTTGCCGGCCATTTCCTAAAAAAGGCTTTAAGATTAAGACGAGAGATTTTGAAAGAAATCCCCTTAAGACAGCTTGGTCTTGATTGGTTGGTCTGGTTCTTTATACGCGTTAAAAAGAAAACCACTCGCAAAGTACAATTAAATTAAACGGGCTCCCTTAAGGAGAAAGGCAAATTATAACTTTTGAAACATGTTACGGCCGGAAGGGAATACCTAAAGAAGGACTTCGCGGTTACGGAATCGGTCGGTGACTCTTGTGTCTTCTCGTGATTCTTTCACGTGTGGACGTATTTTTTTGAAGACCACTTTCCAGTTAACTGTTCTCTGAGGTCACAATTCCCTTTCTTTGTACGTTTAATCGAAAACTGCCGGAGGTTCGATGACGCGTAAATTCGTATGTACTTGGCTGCATCGACGAGTACGAAATACGAGTGAAGCACCCGAGCCTGGGTCATGCCCCGCGGAGCATCGCCATTCGGCCGAACTGCCTCTATTGGCTTCTTGATTCTCTTCCTCGGCCATCCTTAACTCGCTGGTGGGCACTTTGTTAGTTTGCAGCTAGTCTCGTTAACGGGTGAGAGCTTGAGTGGTATGACGCAACGGAAAAGGGAAGCGAGGGGAAAGTTCCCACACAACACGAAATGCACTTCTGCGTTATGTCTTGGGGGTCCTATAGGTTAGCTCGGCCATTCGCAGCAACAGCTTTCAGCAAGTTGGTCGCCTCGCGGTTTAGTGTTCTATATATACTCGGTGGGGGCAAGTTCCGTTTCTCCCTTCAGTTCTTCTTCGGACACATGATACTGGCACGAAACTGATAGGGCCTTTCAGCCCAAGTATCACGAGGTTGCAGAGCTAAGGACTTCCTACCACCACATAGCCAACGGTCAAATGTACGTACAAGCAATTTCGGTGTAAACTTCGATCTCGCTGAACGTTCAGCCGGGCTTTTCCAACTGGCAGCTACGTTTCGTAGGATGATCAACTATTGGCTTGCAAATGAGGGTTTCACATAACAGTATTCCGAGTTGAATGTTTGGCGTCATTTCAGCTGGTCTAATGGATCGAAGACCAGTCGTCACGAGAAAACTCAATTCTTTCCCTACCAATCGTAATTCGTAGTCCGAGTACACGACGAAGGAATCAGCCTGACGAATCGTACAACCCAGTTTGCCACTTGGAAGAAAAGGACAAAGTCCTTCGAATCTGTAGAGTTTGTAAGTCCACTTGTTCTCAAGGATGAAGCAACGTCAGCAGACTTTTTGGATGAACAGCGGTTGGGAAACACGGTCATTACGAGCCAGCCTGCTCCACCCACTTTCGTACCCTCGTCCTTCATCCAAGCTTGCACCCGGAGAACAGAATCCGAACCCTCTGGTAGCCTAGGCAATTGATTTTGGATCTTTCGGAGATGCGTCAACTCCTACAGCCCAGTTTAATCAATACCGAATAACAAGGTTCAACCAACGCTCTTCCAGGTCTCGAGTTGCAACAGTTCAGCGACTGGATCGAGCCTGGATTTTGTTTCAATCAAATACGTTCGGTGCAGTATCATCGTGTTCCATTGGAAAGCCTAATTCTACTTTAATAGAAGCAACTTCCACGTCTTTGTATCGTGCCAGAGCATTTTGGCTCCGCTGTGTACGAGGGACGCGAGGCTTTGAGAAACTGAAATCCTCTCAAGGGAGAAATGATTATAATACTTTGGTTATATACCCAGCCTACTTGACTATCCTAAGTAAGAAAATCCCCCATTTCCACGTTTCCCCTTTTTGTTTCCTTTTTTTCTTTTTCTTTTTCTTCATCTCCTTCCTCTTCCACTATGCGGAGATTCCTGAAACGTCCGGAGGGAAGCGTCGGCGTTCGAAAATAAGATTCTCGTCCCCATGATCGGGGCAATGGTCCACAGTGATACTCGGCTGTGACGCTGACACGAACGAGGCCAGGAAAGAAAAAGGAAGGGAGATGAGCGGAAACGAAATGAGCCAGAATAGAAGAAAAAAATAAGAGAAAACGAAGTGTGCGGAGAGAAAGGCCGGGAGAATGAGAAGCTACGACACGAAGCAACGTGAATACACGCCGAGAACTAGCGGAGAAGAAAAGAAGATGGAAAGAGAAGCAGAGGCAGAGATTCTTCCTTAATGAGTATCCGGAGGCTTAGCCGGTCGCTGGAAATTGCATGAATATCGTTCTTTTCGGGCTTAGCTCTTCCATTTTACTGTCTGGAATGCTGCCCTCCTTCTTTATTCAATGTACTCTCTCTCTCTCTCTCTTTCTCCCTCTTCTCCTCTCGAATCTATCTCATATCCTACGACTCTTTGCTTACTTCCTTATCCTTCTTGGTATACGCGATGAGACGCGTACAGTCGTATTCCTCGAGTGAAGTCTTTTTCTTTCCTCCTCATTAAAATAATTCGCCAATCTGTCTATTCATCCATCTTGCTTGCGGAGATACGAGCCCAATGATGTGAATTGGATATCTCCAGGAAAAATTATACTGCATCGTTTCTTGGTTCTTATTGTACGTAGATGAAAAGAACTAACACGATCGCAACACGTTCCCCTGGTGATATCAATAAGGATCGCGTTGTACTACCTGGATCCAATAGCCGTCATCATTTTTCAACTTTATCAAAGTTTGCATTCAACTAGCTATCCTAGATTGAAAATAACGAGATTTGGAATTACGATGTCTCTCCATCGGACTAACATTTCGATTAATCAATTTTTCAGATTTCGAGCCTAGGCTTTTGCAGCAAAAATTTGTGTACAGCAAACATTTTTAGGCTGGAAGTTCGACGTGGAACCAAAACGTTGACAATCAGTAAGTAAATTGCATAAGTGGTGACCACTTTCTAACGAGTTCTCCCAAATAAATCCGGATTCTATATTATGCTTCCACATCAGCCGCAAAAATGATAAATCAAGGTCAAGATGAAAACGAAAAGGATTCATCAATAATCAAGGGCCTCTTACCACATCAACAAACATTGCCATCCATCAGATTTGTTCAACGATGTCTGCGGCGTTTCACGAGATCATCCAAACCCGTCAAAACACGCTAATAAATCGTAGACACATACGCGATTGGATGAGGGTGTCCGCTCGTAAACGTACCTACCTATATTAGATGTGCCATCAATCTATGGCCATAACTGTTGGTAGAGTTGATCGGAAGAGTGAGAAAGGGATGGCGGGCTTAAAGAAGCTCGGGATATGAGGGTGACGTCAATGCCAACCTAACACGACGACGTATAGAAAAGACGCCGTGCAGCCGCCACCACCACTGTCAGACACAACCTTCAATCGTTTTTCTTTCACCAGCACGTACAGTGGCTTTTCCTTTGGCAAGCTCCCTCTAGATATCACACTATACATATATAAATCATCGTCGCTTCATACGAGTGGAAGGAAGGGGAAGTTCCTCTTCAGCCAAGCAGCTCCTCCGCCACACCATTTTCTACCCCACACTACTCATCCATAGCCCATCGCTCTTCTCGAATATACCCGATACCTACTCGTCCAAAGTAAGCTCCTCTCGTTCCCTCCACCGCCACTCGCATGAATCGCAGCTACCACCACCAATGGCGCATATATTGAAACTTCTAGGCGGAATCTGAGATGATGGGGCCCAGTCAAAAATCGACACATTTTCGGCTCCTTTTTTTCTCACGTTGACGTTATTCCTTCGAGAATTGCCTGAGGAATATTGTCCTTTCTTAGAGGTTGCCTACTTTCGGCCAGAGTTGAAGACCGATGTTGAAGACCGATGTTGAAGACACTTGGGGAATGTGGAACTTGGGTTGGTTTTCGCGTGTCGAAGTGGGAATTCGAATGGAACGTGACAACGGCGATTTTCAAGACTTTCCATTAGGTCGTTGAATAAGTTCTCGCTGGCCTTCAACAGATGGCGCTATCATACCAACGTTTATAGATTAAAATGATAACGTATCTATTCAGTATGTCCTTTCGATGAAGGGGGAATGCTCTTGTTTTTTTTTCTCAATTTTTTACCCTCGTTTATTATCAATTTACAAAGTCCTTTTGAATATTTTGTCCGACTGAAAGCTATGAAATTCTATTGGTACATGAGCGAACATTGAGAGCCGAGAATTGAAGTACGATATTGAATATTCACTTGCATCTATTATAATCGAACAAATTTTCAAGGAATTTCCAGCTTGTGCATAGTTGTGCTTTGTTGTTGTTATTTTTTCTCATTGTTGTTTATACCTAGGAGAGACCGAGGCGAAAACGAGCGCGCACCCGTTGCCAGAATTATTTTATCGTTTAACCCTGATATTTATAGGGTCAGGGAAGGTCATAAATTGGGGAAAGTGGGGCGGTAGCAGTGGAAAGGACGTAGGTGCCAATGCGGTCGCACAGCGTTAAACGATTACCGTCACGGGAGTTTACCGACAAACCCGTAGAGCTTTAGGCGCGAGAATAACATATTGCAAATGAAGGCATTGTTGCCTTTCCCCCGGTGAAGGATCGACATTTTATGGCTACTTATTCACGAGGTAAACGTCACTCACAAATATACAGGACCAAATTCCGTTTTCATCGTAAAGCTCGTGAGGGAAAATACGAGAGAGCGAATAAGAGCGGAAGGAACGGGGGGGGGAGACTGCACAATCAAATATTATTTCCAAAATGAAGCCAATCCAAAAACACAGTATAACAGATGGGACCAGAGTTTTGATCATCAATAAATCCGCATTCCACATCGATCAATCTTTTTCTCTCCACCGGCCAGAAAAAAAAACCTGCTTTTTTTCAAACGAAGAATTCTCTCGAATCCGTCCTTTTTTTTCCAGCCTCCGTCATTGCACTCTTATCAGCCTCCAGAGAGGGTGATTGCGGTGAGAGAAACAAAAAAAAGTGATCGACCGCAGAGTGTCCGCAGACTAAAATTTGGGAACCCGATCCTTCCGAAGAAGATAAAGCACCGAACCCTTGAATGGACTGGGTCTGAGTTCTGGTAATCACTTTTCCAGAGTTTCTTTTTTTTCGTCGTCCAGTTGGGCGGTTGTAGGGTCGCGACGTCTTTGCAAGGATAATGGATCGCTGTTCATCAATAAAATACAATTTCCCAATAACTTATCGAAAAAATTGGCAAACAGGGGTTATAGCATCTGCCTTCAATCTCAATGTAAATCGATTGGATGACTCGTAGCCTAGTCACGTTACGTGTTCCATCGTAATTCAGTATTGTATCCTGGCGAGTTGAAGTGTCCATTTCGAAGATTGGCTCGGCACTTCCCGCTCGATTGATCGAACAATTGAATCGCCACCTTGTTCCAACTGAATCGATTGAATATCACGACAAAGAGCCCCCTCAACATTCGAACAAAGAAGCAGCAGCAGCCTTCGATTGATGACCAGACACCGAAACGACCGAAACGACCGAAACTTTACCAGTTACCATTACTGCCTGTTACGAAACTGTTTCGTGGTGAAATCATTAGGAATTATCGTTGGCCCGAGGTTAAGATGATCTTTGGCTCAAAGGCCGTATATCTCAGGCAGAATGGAGGATCGTGGCGCGAGAGGCTGCGGTTCAAGGAGGCGCGCGAGATTGAACAAAGTTCCCGCTTCAATAGGCAGGCAAGAGAGCCGAGATCGTTGAACGCCGTGGGGGTGGAAGTGTAAGACCGATAGCCGGTAATAATAAATATCGCCGGAGGATAATAGGGGCCGAGGAAATAATTTCTAAACTCGCAGCAACGACCAGGACGAAGGGCGAGAATGGTACGAAGGTTTTCGAGGGTTGGTGGAAGGGGGTGAGAGATGCAGATACAATAAGGGGTAGAGAGAGAAAGAGAGAAAGAGACTCGCGATATCACACCGGTAACCTTTCTCTCGCGTGAATCTCTGAAGAAGACGGTCCTACGAGGCCAAGTTCGTCCATCCTGTATAATAAATGTTATACGTATACGTATAGAGCCCGAGGTAAATATTCTCGCGGAGAGAAAGAGGGAAAATGCGAAAAGAGGGGGAAGGGTGTAGTGTGTGGTGGCTGAAAGGGTAGGGGCCTGGTAGAACATAAATTCAGCCATTTTTCGTAAAGTTTTGGCCCCCGGGACACAGTAATGGCGTGCAGCGAGGCGAGCATAGACCCCGTTTATATTGGAATATGAGTATAGAACTCGTATATGGAAAGTGGGGTTACGGAGGGGGAGGTTATGTGTCCTCCCTTCCGCCCTTCCTTCTTTCTCTCTCTCTCTCTCTCTTCACCAAATGGATTCTCTTTTGCAAATGGCGATCGAACCGAGTCCAACATGGCTCTCTTTAGGCCTCCGTGTACACCCAACACACATAGACACGGGGTACGCGCCTTCTTTCTCTAATACCCTTGGTCTCTTCGTCTGTCCCGATATTACATAAATCCCCGACGGCATTTCGCTTCGCTTTAATCCCCTCTCCCCAAAGGTAGCTCTCACTCTCCCTCTCCCTTTCTCTTTCGCTCTCTCCGGGTAGCATCAAGCTCCTTTCGTAATCTCTACATCTTGTAAGAAAATCGTACGTGGCAAGCGAAGCGTATATTATTCTTGGAAAACCACACCGAAGGCAAGCACAGATTCGTACAAAGCTCGTCTTTGCACGATGCCAACGTCATATCGTGGAAAACCCCTCCAGCGTACCTCCCTCCGCTGTCTTTTGTACCGTAGCCCGTGATGGAGATTCCGCGTGTATGCCATTACCGTGTGAGTGTGGGATGCACGGTGAATCTAATGAGAATCTTGAGCGTATCTCGGCCGGGTATGTACGGCGCAGCATCCCATCCATTCCACTTCGATTGGCGGTTCGAATCACATTCCAAACTGTGGCCCAATGTCTATCACCCATACTCGATGCAACTTCGCGCAAATATGATGCAGCACCACCCGGAGAACTCTTGACAATTAGGTCTGAATTTCGAGTGGAGCTTGTCGAGTCGTCAAGTATTTAAAGCGGGTTTACCAAATTGGAAGTGAAGTTCGAGGTAACGATGAAACCTCGTGACATCCAGTCGATTCCTGTTTGCCACGGTCCGACGCAATCAGCTACGTTCCAACTTCCAAATCAACAATCCTACCGGCTTCCAACTCAAATCCCATTCGTTGTGGCGTCTTCTCATTAGGAAAGGACATTTATGGCATTTTTGGTGACGTTGGAACTCACCTAGTGCCTGCAATGACGTCTGTTACATCCGGAAGTTTCAACGTAAAGTCAAGAATTCCCATTGCCTTCGTTATCATCATCACGAATCTAGCACCTCACTTCGATTATGCGAGAGACGACGTTTTAAATCTGAATCAAACGTACATTGGAGATTCTCGTTTGGAGTTGGCTTGGAGAATCGATCGAAACGTGCGAGGGGTTAGGAAAAGAACAAGGTGCGATTGGGGTGCCGAGTTCGTAAGATGTGTCCACTTCCTCTCGAGGATAAACCAACCCCAGTGTACCCCTTGCTGAACCAGTCGATGCTCAATTGAGGACATCTACGTTCACCCTCTCGGGTTCCTTCTCTTGTGCATCCCATCTCTCTCCTTCTCCCTCCTGCTCTCACTCCCTTCCGATCCTTCTATACCTATCAAACCAATCGTAAGTGTCCACTTTCACGGTTCCTCGTGTTGGTGAGTGTTGCATTAGGTACCCCTGTCGTGCGCCGTTTCTAATCCAATCGTTTACCAAGATCCACGTCGCCAGACCAGTGGACTTCCTATTCTATCTCCCTTCAACTGTTCTCCTCAACCCCGGACATTGGCTTTTCTCTTCTTTTTCACAGCCATGGTAACCTGGCAAAACGTTCGCCAAGCTACACGAGGATTCTTCAAGCAGTCTCCTACGTTCGCGTTCACAAATTGGAGACTGATCTTGTTCGGACATCGCGCGTTGTCCTTTCTATCCCTCTCTCTCTCTCTCTCTTCCTTTCTTTCTCCTTCTCCTAGTAATGCGCATCGTGGACCGAATGCATAACCAAGATCAAACGAGATAACCGAATCGGCCGAATCTTCGGAACGATCCGAACGCAAAGGTTTAATCTTGAATCGGTGCTTGCTATGATACTCATAGTGGAAATAATCTTGATGGCGATAAATGTGAGATGAGAAAGGTTGGAACAAAAACCGATCAGCGGCCCGTTCGGCTTTTTTATGCCAATCGGCTGACTTTGTACGTGTCTACGAGATAACGTAGAAAATCTGGAAAAAAAACAGTTGAATACGGAATAATTTTAGTACAAGTTTAATTAATACATTTCGGCGAGTACTAAAATAAAATAAAAATCATGTATGTTCGAAGTCTACTAAAATTTATGAATATTTCTTTTCCCACGATGAGTCCATTTACAATACTTTTCATCACTTTCCAATTTGTCGACGTACGACGAGTTGAAGAATATAATAACTTCAGAAGTTCCTAATGGATCGTAATCTTAAAGTGTTCATCCTGAAAAGCTCTTTAAAGTCAGCCTCGATAGTTCGAATGGTTATACCCATAATGTCGTGAACTTTGGATTCCTCGAGATAAGAAATGATAAAAGTTGAGATATAGTGATTTTTCCTGGTGACTCAGTGTAGAAGAGGGGAAAGGAAAGAGAGATAGAGAGTACAGGGTAGGGTCCTTAATAATTTTTAGTCCACCTTATCGTGGCGACGCCCCCGTCTGTTTCAATACACTCACACTGCTGATCGACTACGCTTCCTCACTGCTTTGCCAATAAAATTTTAAAACAACAAGAGTTTCCCGTTATCAGTTGAAGTTCTTTAATTATATAATAATACCTTCGTAAGATATAGCCTTTATATAAATATGTTGCAGTGAAAGTAGCAGAGGAGAGTTGATTCAACTTTTAGTGTGCTTGAAAAGAAAAAGCACATATAAAATTGAAAGTTCAGTAATATTTATCAAGCCGATAACTATTTTCGTTCGGAAAGTAATCCCAAACAATAGACATTTTTAACACGTTTGTAGATATGCAATCCGTTAAAAATATAAAGTTATACATTTCTTAGCGAGTTACGTAATTCCAGATGTGCCAAAAAGCTGTTAATTTTTTATTTTTTTTTTAACACGAAAGATGTAATGACTAGAAGAAATTTGAAAGAATCACTTGTCAGATAAGATTAATCGAATATTAAAAAGAATAGTCGTACCATCTCAGCAATCGTTTCTCCTCTTGATTTTTTCAGTCAGTTATTGACAATAACCTCGTCTTTTTTATGCAATTAACAAAAACTTTCGCCTAAAATCACTTTCTCCTGGAATAGTAAAATATTAAAATGAACAAAAATAAAACTTTTTATATGACAAAATTTTTAAAAAGGTGTAATTAGAAAAAAAAAGGTAACAAAATTGACCAACCGAAAAAACCAACTTTTTAAACCGATTTTTCGACAAACGGCTATTTTTCCAAAGCCAAAACAAAACATGGATCACGGAAGACAAATATAAATTATCCGTAGTATTATCTGTGCGCGACTGATTTAACCTGGAAACGGTGAGCGTCTCTTAATCCGCGTATTAATTGGCAGAACACGAAAACGGGCTCGCTGGAATACTCGTATGCATACCTATCAGAGAGAGAGAGACTGCTATTTCGTGACACTAAAGTTTCCAACGTTCGAAACACACGCACGCGAAGTCCTCCACGAGAGTCCATACAGAGTGGAAACGCGAGGAAACAATGCTACTCCAACAGACATTCCGGTTATTACTCATTCGGTAATCCAAGCACGTCGGTTACGATACACTTTCGCAACGCATAGAGAATGGCCCTGGCGCTGATGTCGCTGTTCCTGTACACTTCCATGGACGCCTGATGGTCACTGCGCGCGAAGTAACCTCAAATTTGTGCCAAACTTCAAACCTTTCGTCATCCATACTCGTTTGCCAAAACGAGTCTCCGAGTTCGGTCCGAGACCGGAAGTGAAAGAATCTTTTTACGCCCTATTAGCGTCCATAATGGTCCAAGAATCAACATAACGAATTTTCAGAAATGAAAGGGTAGTTTGGGGTGAATTCCAACAGAGGAAAGTGACAAACGAATATCCGATGGTAAGAAAACCATTATTTGCATCGAATTCGTCATTAAAATTGACTTGGGAAGATTTATTGATCATTTGGAATACTGAGTCATTACCGCATTATTATTAACCCGCTTCTTTTTTGCGATCGACTTTTTTAATAACTCCCGAATGGTTTCAATATTATAGACAGACTAAGTAAATTTAAACTAAATTGGTATTATTAATGGTGATAGTGATATCACGAACATATTGTTGAATAGGATATTTATTTGTAATCGTGTTTAGAGGATCGTTATCAGCGTTCTTTCTCGAAAGAATTTTTCGAATCAAAAATTCTCCCTCCTCTTCAGTAAATCAGAATAGATATTTTAATATTTTTATTTTTCACGTATTATTATCGGTATTTGTGTGTTTCCTGTATTATTAAATTTCCGTGAAAGATTTTCTTTCTTTTCCATTTATATTCATGGAGTGCTGAAAAAATTCACAGTAACAAAATACTTATGGGGCACGTATTGTTCCGATTTTTTTTTTTTGCGCCGTTTCAATAAGGTTCGAAGAGAGAGAATCGATATTCTCGTCCGCCGAATGCTTCAATCGTGGGTCTCGTCGATCCCCCGTGTGCCTTCAATCGTTAATGCTCGTTGATTATTTAACGAGATTTTTCCACGTTCCAACTGTTCTCTTTCAACGTGGTCACTGGCGGTCAAATTGACCCGAAGTCCAAATTCGGGACTGAATAACGATTTTAGGAGTCGAATGGGATTTACCGACCCCTCGACTAAGGCTTTGGGATTTTCTCTGTACGCAGGCAATAACAGTTTTCTAATTTCACCGACTGATCGTTTCTGCTGGCGGTTCGAACAATATCTTTTTGTGTTATCGACTATCAAGAGAATTCAGTTCAACGATTTTCTCACAAGCGGCGCAGCGGCTCGCATTCTCCGTTCCTACCAACTGCGCTCGCATCCTTCCGAAGTATCAATATATTTTTTGACTTGTCATTTGTCACTTGTTCACTGCGCGAATTCGTAACCTCCGTCGCTACGATAGCTACCGTAAGGTGCAGCAGGGAAAAATGTCCAAAAAATATTCTATGTACGTTTTTTGCACTTTCCCAGTCTAATTTTCAACTTTCGGCAAAAACTCGCGCATATTCGTAATCAGCGGAAAATTTCCGATCAAATAGACCCTTTTAAGAGTTTAAAAACGAAAAAAAATTTTTTTCGACTTCCCTCGGCCACTTTGCCAGAATCTTGAAAATCGCGAAATTTCAAAAGGTCGTAGGATGAGCTTCACTTGTGGAATGGGGATACATTT